>SNQJ01S0082497.1:35173-46537 GCA_010110895.2 Picea sitchensis
TACGTCCAAATCCCCAAATTCTGCATATCCTGCCATTTCTGTTGTTGCCATCAAAGACAACAATCATCAACACGCATTCGTTGCTTGTTCAATATTTGCCAACAAAGAGCCTAAGGATAAGTGCCAAAATTGGAGGATCATTCAGTCCTGAAATATTTTGACGATGTGTTCAAGGAGATACCAGGGCTACCCCCAAAGAGAGATATTGATTTCTCTATAAATTTGATGGCTGGGGAGGCTCCAGTACCAAAGACTCCCTACTAAATGATCACGCTAGAACTAAAAGAATTGCAAATGTAGCTTGAATAAATTTTAAAGAAGGGGTACATAAGCCCAAGTGTGTCACCTTGGGGTGCCCCAGTGTTATTTCTGAAGAAGAAAGATGGGACCTTGAGATTGTGCATTGACTTCAGGTAGTTAAATAAAGTAACTATAAAGAACAAGTATCATCTACCAAGGATTGATGATCTCTTCGATTAGTTGAAGGATGCAAGGATATTTTCAAAGATAGATCTCAGGTCGGGATACCATCAGGTAAGGATTAAAGGTGAAGACATCAACAAGACTGCCTTCAAGGAAAGGTATGGTCATTATGAATTCATAGTGGTTTCATTTGGGTTATCAAATGCACCAGTTGTTTTCATATGCTTAATGAATGGTGTTTTCCGAGAATATTTAGACAAGTTTGTCATTGTCTTTTTGGATGACATCCTTGTATATTCCAAGACAAAGGAAGAGCACGAGCATCACTTGAGCATGGTGTTACAAGTTGTAAGAGATCACCAACTGTTTGCTAAGTTGAGCAAGTGCTCATTTTTCCAAAATCAAATCCACTATTTGGGACATATATTATCCATAGAGGGAATAACAGTAGACCCTGAAAAGATTGAAGTCGTTAAAGGGTGGGCATCACCTAAGAATGTGACAAAAGTCAATCCTTCATGGTTCTAGTTGGCTACTATAGGAGATTCATTGCAGGATTTTCGAGGATTTCTCACCCAATCACTTCCTTGCAAAGAAAAGGGGTAAAGTTTCAATGGACAAAAGAATGTGAAAAGAGCTTCCAGCAATTGAAGCAGTTGTTAACCGGTGCTCCAATTTTGAAGATTGCAGATCCGGATGAAGAATTCATGGTTTTCACAGATGCATGCAAAGAAGGACTAGGAGGAGTCCTCAACCAGAATGGGTTTGTGATATGTTTTGAATCCAGGAAATTGAAAGAGCATGAAAGTCTCTACACCACTCACGATTTGGAGTTGGCATCCATAGTACACGCTTTAAAGAAATGGAGACACTACCTCATGGGAAAGAGGTTTAAGATAAGAACAGACCATAATGGTATGAAATATTTGTTAGATCAGCCTACTTTAAATTCCATGCAAAGAAGATGGTTGGGATTCCTCTATGAGTATGACTTTGATATCAATCACATCAAAGGAAAGGAGAAAAAATTGCTTGATGCACTCAGCAGGAGAGTGCATGAACTACATGCTATAACCATCAACATGTATCAAACCGATCTCAAAGACAAAATTTTGGAGGTTGCAAAAGCAGATACGCAGTACATGGAAATGGTAACAAAGTTACAACAATGTAAGATGCTACAAAAAATAGAAGATTATATATTGGAATTTGATGGAATACTCCTGCACAAGAACAAAATTTATGTACCCAATTCTCATGAATTGAGGAGTATGATCTTGAAAGAGATGCATAATGTGTCTTATGTTGGGCACCCTGGATATCAGAAAACAATGGCAGCAGTCCAGAACCATTACTACTGCCCAGACATGAAGAAAGAAATTGCAGAATACATCACCAGATGTATGGAGTGTCAAAGGGTCAAAGCTGAGCATAGACACCCAAGTGGGTTGCTACAACCATTACCCATTCCTGAGTGGAAGTGGGAAGTGGTGACAACAGATTTCATCATAGGATTACCCAGAACAAACAAACAACATAATTCCATCATGGTAGTGGTGTTTAAGCTTACGAAAGCTACCCATTTTATTCCTTTGAAGACTACTCACACAGAATCTAATGTTGTTGATATTTATATGAGGTAAATAACATGATTGCATGGTATTCCCAAGACAATTGTGTCTGACAGAGACCCAAATTTTACCTCAAAGTTTTGGAGAGGATTATTCAAGGGGTTCGGAATGAACCTGAATTTCAACACAACTTATCATCCTGAGTCTGATGGATAAACAAAAATAGTAAATCAAGCGATAGAAGATATGTTAAGAATGTATGTGATGGACAAACCATCAAGATGGGAAGAATACATACACTTGGTAGAGTTTGATTACAACAATGGGTACCAAGCATCATTGAAGATGAACCCATTTGAGGCATTTTATGGCAGAAAGTGCAACACAACAATAAGTTGGGACAACCCAACTGATAGAGAAATACTTGGACCAGAGTTGCTCAGGGAAATGGAAGAGAAATTGTTAAAGATTAAGTAGAATTTGAAGGTTGCCCAAGACAGGCATAAAAGATATTCTGAAAAAGGCAGAAATTGCGGGGATTTTAAAGTTGGTGATCAATTTTTCTTGAAGGTGAAAGCCAACAAAAGTTCCCTGAAGTTGGGAAACTGTTCCAAGTTGGCAGCCAAATATTGTGGACTGTTTGAAATTCTAGAAAGGATTGGACTAGTAGCTTATATTCTTGCATTGCCTGCATGCATGACTATTCATAACATATTTCATGTCTCATTGCTCAAGAAATATATACCTGATGTTAATCATGTGATTGATTGGAATGTGATTCAGGTGGAGCAAGAAGGCGCTTTACAAGTGCATCCAATGTGCATACTGGACCAGAAAAGCAAGAAGCTCTGAAATCGAGTCATAAGGCTTGTAAAGGTTTAGTGGACCTGGTACGGTCCTAAGGATGCAACATGGGAGCATGAAGATACGATGTGTACAGAATACTCGCATCTTTTTGAAGATTTTGAAAATCTTGTTGATGTTGTGTAAATGAGTTGCACCGAGGATAGTGCAAAGATAATGGGAGGGGATTGTAATATCTCAAGGTCAAGCCTCATCTGTGATTATGAATGTAACATGTTTTGTAGGCTGGTGAGCCAAGTAATTATAAGCTGGTAGGATTATGTATTTATTAGGCCGGAGAGCCTACATGTTAAAGGCTAGGAGTCTATTTTGTACATGTAAATATTCATATTATTAATATAACAACATCATTGCGTGTAGACCGAACACGAAGAAAGAGTTATGGGGGACTAAGCTCCACTATGCTAGGTAAGGGAAGGGTGATGAGAGGCTAGGAGAAAGGGGCTAAGCTTGAGGGATTAACCCAAGGGAATATTATAATGTATTTCCTAAAAATAATAAAGTTGGGAAATAAACCCTGATCTCTCGAGTTCCTTGGAAAAGGGAACGAACTCCAAGTGGAAAGGGATGAGATCCCAAGAGAGCCATGTGTTAACCTGGGTGCATGCAGTTTTATGGGGGGGAATCCATCATTGTGGGGGTGGGATCGCCATTCTCTCCATGCTCCCCACTCACGCAGGTACAGAGACTGAGCATTCACACAAACAACCATTTTTATCCCTCCTTCGTTGACCTTTGCAACCTTTGAAACCTGCACACACCTCTAAGCACGCACGCACCTCTAGAACATGTCAGCATTGAGCCATATCATGTGCATTTCTGAAATGAACAACATACATGTACCTTAACCAAATTATGAAGGGGTTCACCAGAGCTACTATTGGTTCTCTGAGAGCGGGAGTAAAGAAGCGGGTTGTCAAGCCCATGGATGGAAGAGGTAGGTTGTCAGGCCTATAAGCAACTCTCTCTAGGTGAGAGAGTGTGTTGAGGAAGTGAGTTCTCCTAGAGGGAGTTCAGTAGCAGCTACAGAGCTATGAAAATTCTTGATCCGAAATGTTGTTGAAGTCCTGGAAAGGGATTTGAAGTAGTCGATGGACCTTGGGACAGTGAAGGTGTATACTCCTGGGTGGGACAGGTATGTGTGGAATGAGAGTCTATGATTTGTGAACGTAAGTGGCTCCTTGTAGGAAAACCTTCATGTTGTTCTGTGCAACTTCCTATTGTCCCTGCCTAGCCTAGGAATCCCTTGCCTGGTGGAGTTTAGTCTCAGCTCAGGGGTGACCCACTGCTGAGAGTGATGAGCAGCGTGGTCTAAGATTGGGAGGTTCATGGAAGTTCTGCATGTAGTTGGTGTACTTCAATTAAGAGATAAGTATTTTTTTTTTGCTTAATGGTTAAATGATGTATTTAAGTGCATGCATGTGATTCTTGTAATAATATCATGTGTTTCCCTGCATGTATGTTTCCATATTATCTCTTTCATTTCTTGTTAATTTCATATGTGAATATTTCCACAAAAAATCTCTGTTTGAGGTAGCGTTCCCTAACATGATGGTGGTTCGGTCGGGGACGTTACAAATTGGTATCAGAGAAAAAATATGTTTACTTAGTGACGATGCCCGACCTATTGGTGGTTGGGGACATTACAAAATGGTATCAGAGAAAAAATATGTTTACTCAGTGATGATACCCAGCCTGTTGGTGGATGGGGACGTTAGACCACATCTCCCTTTTCCTCCGAAAAATTAGATTGTTTCTTTTATTTTTTCCGACAATTACTTTCATAATAGCCAAATCTTTTACAATAAAAACATTGCACTTGGGATTTTCCAAATTTTTTACCTTCATCATTAGTGTCATTATATCTTCCTTTATCATTTGCATTAAACAATCTTCCTCGACCTATGCCTCCTCTATTTGCTTGTCCGTTTCCTCGTCCACGAGTGTTCAGAACTTCCTCACGAGAATAATTCTCAACTTTATCTATGGAAATATTGGCTTTTGCTTAAAAAGCTTGCTCAATATATTTTTCGAGAGATTTATTCATCCTTTTCTCAAGAGATTGAAGAGATCCCATAAGCTCATTGAGAGACAATTGAGTTAAATATTTATATTCTTCAATAGCAACAACAATTTCGCATCAAATTTTGCTGGAAGTTTCTTAAAAAAAATTCAACAATTTTTTGATCTGTTAAATCTGCTCCATAAGATCTAATTTCATTCACTATTCTCATAACTCTAGTGAAAAAAACTTGCATACATTCTGTTAGCACAAGAATTTTTGATAAACTGATGGATTTTCCTTTGGAAATAATCCCTAGGTGAAAAAATGAAGAAAAGGGTCTTAACGTGACCCACATTATGTTTTCATCCTAAGTCTATTGGTGACTTGACATTTTTGGCGTGTTGTAGCTAAAGAGCACACAAATATCAACAGTTGAGTGAGGCGCGCTCAGATCTATGGTCAGCAGCGAATATCGACCCCCCTGACCTTTCTGCCTTTAACGATAGGGGCGGTCCGAGTTGGTAGTTTTCTGGAGCGGGCCCCTCACAACATGTCACCTCTGTAGTAACTAGGACCCCCCTCTGCTCTTTCCCGCTTACCGCCTACCCCCCTCCGAGCTAACCACCAGACCACCTCCCAATACCATCGCTCACCCCACACGACATATGTCCTCCACTCACACTACCGCACACCTTTTCCTTTTCCACTTTTATTTCTCTCCCTCTCACCTCACGACACCTGTTCCACTTACGCTCCATGTCACCTCCACTATTATTGTTGTTTACCCCTTAACCTATCACACCACTCTGCCACCACGTCCTTTTCCCCTTGCCACATCACCTTCATGCCATTACACCTCATCTCCAAAATACTTGTGCTCACACATTCCCAGTCACCACCAACTGCATCCTTCCACATGACCATCATTCACTCATTGTACCATGTGAGTTTGCGCCAAGCACCTCACCAACTCACCATTAGCTTCATCCACACCCGCCTGCTAGTTTTCCCTACAAACGTCCAGTAAAAATACAAGTGGAAAAAGATCAGAGGATATAGCCCATGACTAGAAATATTTGTTACACTCCAGATATCGAAGGACATGATGACACATGGCAGCTGAAGATCGATCCGCCATCAACCACTCTCAGATTAAATGGCCTGATTTGTTCATAGGTTGCTACAATCAACATCAAGAGACAATCACGGCTTCAATGTGTCGAGTTGACTCAAAGAGCCTTTGGCAATGCCTAACAGTTCCTTAGGAGTGAAGCCCGGTCCTGATCCCGATGAAAGTAGTTAATAAAAATGAGGGTGGTGGTTGAAACCTCATCTCACCTCATAAATGGAAAGTTGGAAAGGACTGGCCGTGGAAGTAGACTATCAGCCCAAAGTTCCCCTGTGAACAGATTTTCCTGCAAACCCATACTACTCCGAGCTCACGTTTGACATAAGAATGCATGCACAGTCTGACAGAGAAGACACAGACGAAAAGCCTTAAATGCAGTGGCTCGATCGTGCCTCTGGTGGTTGTAGACAGTTCTGAGTATAAATAGGTAGTTTTGATATTTTGTTATGGTCGTCAACGGGTTGAGCAAAGCTCCCTATTTTGTAGTGTTTTCATGCCAGAACTGTTCTCTGATTATGTATCAAATTTGAGACTTTCAAATTAATAGAAGTCAACTTCTTTCCATCTCTTTGTAAAAACTGTGTTAAAACACTCAGGCATGGAGGATCCAGTCGAGGGTCGTTATGTTGTTGTAATGTAGGTTTGATTATAGCTGTATCGTGACCATATTTAGCAGCTCCATTGTTATATTTTTTTCCTCTTACATTGAATGGCTCGGGCATGGAGGATCCAATCGAGTTGTTGTAGCTGCATTATGATGTAGGTTTGATCATTGTGTTGTTGTGACTATGTTTTTTGGACATATTTTAGTGTCTGAAAGCTGAGCTTAAGAGTGATCTTGAGTCTAAGTTTTTTATTCTCCAAGTTGCTCGAAAGCCTGATGCCCATAGCAGTCTTGTTCACCTTTCTCACTATGTCTTCCCTCTGCTCACACTTAAACTCAATTCATTGACTGAAGTTAATGTGGCCCTCACTTCCCTGTGCGGTTCTTGTCCAGTTCTGTGTTGGACATCATTGATATATTGAGTTTTGTCCATTGACCTCCACTCATATAAAACCAACATCCACCGAAAACTTTGATGGGTACTGGGCTTACCTTTTATGCAATCTGAGGGTGATTCCTAGTGCTAACACATTCTGAATTATGCATGCCAAGAGTTTCAAATTCTCTTTTAAGAAATTGCAATTTAACAACTTGTACCTTATCTATCCCTTGATATGCTTCTTATAGCACATCCCATGCCTCCTTTGATTTCATTGTTGCAACAAGTCTTGGAAAAATATAATCGTGCAGTGCTTGTTGGATGAAAAAATATCTTTTGAGTCCTTTTTTAAATTTTCCCTTAATTGATCTCTTTGGACTTGGGTTAAGCTAACAATAGCTTGAGCATCCCTTGGTTTTGTATAACCATTTTCCACCAAATCCCACAATTCCTGTGAAAGAAACAAGGTTTTCATTTTAATGCTCCAAAAACCATAATTCTCACTTATATTTGAGGCTGACAAATATTAAGAGGAGTGTTGTTGTTGTTCACTTATTTAAATTTTCTAGCACTCATGTCAATAGCTTCAATCTACACAAGCTTCACAAAGAAAAAATTAATCTTAACCACTACTGTATCCTGCTCTCATACCAAATGTAGAATTATGAGGAGACAATTACACTTAGAAAACATAATAAACAATACAAAAATTGAAACAATACATCAAATATCTCAATCCTTGAGATTCTTCCTTCTCAATTTTTCATATCTATATTGAACAACTAATACATTCATATATAGCCTTTGGATTTCTACAAATCATCTACAACTAATTCTAATCATCTCAAGTTAAATAACCCAAAATTATAGCACTCGATCTGTCACTGGTCCCTTTGCCGTAAAGGCTCTAGCGGACTCTGCTGCCTCTCTAGATCAGACTCTCCGAAGATTTTGAGAAGCCTAATGCCCATTTTTCTTGCAGTATCCAATCCTAGGATCGGAGACCGGGGTGTAGTTCATATCTAGTGCCGTACCGTGTGCTGTCCCATCCGTGTGCCTTACCGTGTGTCGTACCGTGCCGGGTCTGTTTCGATCCGTCCGTAGTCCCGCCCATTCCGGTATCTGTTTTCAATCAATCAATCTCTTCTATCTCTCCAGCCCAGAATTATGTTGATGATATTCATAACTCTAAATCAAAATTAGCTACGATAAGTAAGCAATTACAATAATACAAATTAAACATTAACTTCAACAATATTCAGTATTTATCTTTTCCATTCATGGGCAATGAATATATTTTTGTCAACGCAATGAAGGGATTTGAGGCCAAGTTCTATGAATCCTCATCCAAGAAGCGGGTGAACCAACTATCTACTTAGTGGATTTATCTATTACTTAATATCTATTATATCAAAATATTCACCCTAACAATTGGGTGTGACTTGAGTCCATTTATAGGAGTAGGTGCCGAAGCATATGTTTTCCGACCAACTTTTAGTTCACTCACGAGCACGACCATGACATTCAGTTGTTGACTATGGATCCGATTTGGGGCATCTAGATATGTAACAGTCGTCTCGACTTCAGAAATTTGGAGTGATCATGGCGAAGATGAGCCAATTGAGCACGTTGATAGGATCCAAAGGGGAGGGTAAGAGCAACTGTTAAACCATTAAATTTGTCAACAATGGATTGTTTGTGACACAATTGATTGGTTGGATCTCTTTGTCCAAGTTAACTTTTATCCATTAGTGTCCTACATACTATGTGAAGGAGAAATCAAGTGGCTTTTCCTTGATGTTACCATGTGTTGTTCCTATATATATATATATATATAAATGGATAAAACTTAATTATCATTTTTACTATTTTTTTTATATTTTTCTAAAGTGACTTTTCCTTGATTATATATATATATAAAACTTAATTATCATTTTTACTATTTTCTTTATATTTTTCTAAAGTTACTTTTCCTTGATGTTACCATGTGTTCCTATGGATAAAACTTGTGTTCCTTTTTATTTTTTTAATTTCACTAGATTTAAAGTATTTTTATTTTACGCACGTTTGTTAAAAAAAAAAATTATAGTTTCACTTTTAGTATTTTTCACTTCTACTATTTTCTATATTTTTATAATTTTACTAAATCAAAAGTAATTTTAATTTACAAAACTTAAAAAAATAAATTGATGATTATTTGAATTTTTTTCTAATAATTTCATAAATTTTGAAAATTGATTTTATAGGGTTCTACCATAATTTAAAAAAAAAACAAAAAAACAAAACATTTCTAACCTCTTCCCTTTAATTACAATATATTTTTTACATTTCCATAAACAATTAGTTTATATTATACTTTTTCTATTTTCATAGACAATTAATTTATCTGGAAGGTAAAAATACTAATTATATATTTATTTAAAAAATATTTTTTCATTTTAAAAATAATAATTCACTTATTTTCCAATCAAATTCCATATAAAAATGCATAACATAATTTCACATATCCCCTTATCTTTGAAGGTCTATAAAATGAGATTCATGGCTCGGATGCCATCACTACTGGTTTAGGGTTCTGAGGGTAGTTATGGTGCCTCCTTTTGAGATCTGTGTGATTTAGGGTATGTCAGCCGATCTAGGGTTAGGTAAGGGATGGTTGTTAATGTTTCGAGATTAGTAGAGGAGCTAGAGGATGATAGTTGGTGAAGCCAGGGTGGCTTTTTAAAGTCAGATGAGGACTATAGGGAGGAGCTATATAGGATTAGACGGAATCGAGTTTTGGATGACGTGAGGAAGACTTTTCTCGAGGCAAGTCTAGAGATCCGGTCCCCGTATGGGAGAGATGGCGAGGCCTCCAGCGAAAACAAGGACAACAGAGTTTTTGAGGTCATTAATGACCTTTTTGCCTGGGAATTAGAAAAGGGTGGGAAGAGGCAAAACTCTTTGTATTTTCCATCCAAGCTTAGCGGTGGGAAGGGTTCGAAGAAAAGGAGGTCTGGTAGTAATACAGTGGAGGGAGCTGGTGTTAGAAATTTCGCAGGATCTGGCCAGGGAGTGTAAACTGTGCCTATACCTGCGCGTAGTAACCTGACGGAGGCAGATCCAGGTTCGAAGAAAAGGTTGTCTGATAATATTATACTGGAGGGAGTTGGTGTTAGGGCTTGCGCAGGGTCTGGCCAGGGAGTGCAACCTATACCTTTACTTCCGCGTAGTTTCCTAGCGGAGGCGGAGTTGAGATTTGGAAAAAACTTCCAGGTGAGGGGAGCAGAGATAGGGTCTGGGAAGGAATCGATTAAGGTGGTGAATGCTAGTGCTTTCAATAGAAAGGTTCTTTTAGAAAGAACGAGCTTAAATCCTTGGAGAGAGAGAAAAGAGAAATTAAAGCTAACCCTTGGTAGGGATATAGGGATGAACGAAGCTATCCAATACTCTCTTCGGGGTCTAGTTGGTAGGTTTGGGTATAGAGCTATGGCTGCGAGGGATATTCACACTTTTATCGCTGATTGTTGGGGTCCCGTTCTTGGTTACTTACCAAAGGCATACATTTTATCCAGAGGGTGGTACTGTTTCTTGTTTTAGACCTCGGAGGATGCAGATCTTCTTCTAAATAAGGTATCGATTATGAAAAAAGGGAGCCTTATGCTTAAACATTGGCATGTAGATTTCAACCCGTAGAAAGAGGTGATCAGACACAAACACTTGTGGATTCTTTTACCCGGTTATCTGCTCATTGTTTGGAAATGGGAAGCCTTTAGGGAGATTGGAAACATGATTGGCAAGTTTTTATTTGTGGATCCGAGTTTACTCTCAGGACTGGACAAAAGGATGGGTAAATTTCTTGTGGAAATGGACCTGTTTGAAGGTCTGTCAGCCGATATTGAGGTCATGTAGAATGGAGTGGCTTACTTACAGGAACTCGACTACTTGGGAGTGTCATTCAGATGCACTACTGCAAAGCGACGGGGCACTTAAGGCATAATTGCACCAATCCTCAACAAAAGATGGTTTTAGAGCCGAAAGAGGTGTTAGTTGGAGCAGATTTAAAGATGTTGTCTTATGCTGTGAATCTTCCATCTGAAGAATGGCACAGGCACAGGAAATCGTCGAATCTGGAAAGCGATCAAACATCGGGTAAGTGAAATCTCTTATGCTTAAAAATAATTTTGCCACTTTCTGCTAGTACTGTGGGGGAATTGAAGTGTATTGATCAGGTGTTACATAAGTCTAGAGAAGTTCTAGAAGGGAGGTTAGATTCGGGTAGTTACTTTGACTGTGTAGATCTCAATGAGGGGATAGGGAAGTTTCCTAGTGTAGTCTCATTGAAAGGCGTTAGAGTTGGGGGAGAGGAAGGTAAAGACGTCATTATGGATGGCGGGGTTGAGTCTTAGC
>SNQJ01S0082498.1:24782-35163 GCA_010110895.2 Picea sitchensis
CATTCCTTTATATACACTTTAGATCAATTATAATTAGTTACAATCTAGTTACAACATCCTATAATAGAGATTTCCAACACACATATAAGAAAGTGCATTAATTCTAATTACATTCATAACTTTTGACATGCAAATCAAAATAGAGTATGCAACAAAAATCTAGGCACACTGGCTAAAATCTACATGGAAAGAAAAACTAGGCATGCAAAGACTAACTATGTGCAATGTCTTCAAAACCATAAAATTAGGCACCAATAGGCCCCAACACTATGATTGTCTCATCATTGAGATAACATAGGTTATCCCTGCAAAATAGAAGCAGTTGAAGGAAGCTCTTTCTTAACTCGAATAGTGAATTTGTTGAAGCCTTGGGTTAGATTGTCATAAGAAGTCATCAAATTCTCCATTTCTTTATCAAAGTATGTACGTAATTCTAGAGTTTCTTTCCATTTTTCTAATCGATCTCTAAACTCATTTTCCAGATCTCTAGCAGTCCTAAATGATTATGAATATTTGGCGAAAATATTTACTTAGGGGAAGAAGAAGAAGACCCAACACTAATGAATCAATGAATCAATTATTGAAGTGACATGAAAACAAAACCACAATGATGACATATTTTTAGGGGAATAGTTCCTCACAACCTTTCATTGTCTGTCACTAACATATATAAGGGTTCCATCTGCGCTCCCTTCATTGTCTATCAATTGTGTATCTAAGGCTCCCATCCATCCTATAATTAATGCTTCCTCACCAATGGGATTTTGGAACATCATGCAACGTATCCATGGACAAAAAACTATAACTTATTCGAGACGGTTGGATCCCTATACTTGTTCAACATTTGGACTTAAATAATATAGTATGATAATGAAGTAAGGAATATTGCGGAGTATTAAGCTAGGATCAATGAGTGTGAATACTTGTAAGTCTTAAGCCATCTAGGAAGTGTGTGTGTGCATACAAATCGATTTTTTCAAATTTGGACATGGAACAAAATAAAGGAAAACAATCACAAGGGAAATTTAAAAGGACAAGGCTACATTGACAGTTTTTTACTTGCAAGAAAATGCGTAAATAATAAATACTACTAGGTACTCAAGTTGAAACATGATTTCATACGAAGTTGTTTTTATATCATCACAATATCACCATAATTATGAGACAAATAGAGTTTGCACTAGACTCAAGTTTTATTCATTTCATTGTTTTACTAACTATTATTCTGGCAACCATGTTTTCTACTTTCCTTTCACACATATGCACTGACTACTTATAATTGTGACCAATCACGCTTGACACATGGTTGGGTATCATCGTCCTTAGTAATTCTACCTTGTCGTACAGATGGATGTTATATTATTCATACTTGACATATCAACGCTACCTTATCATACAAATAGATGTAATATTATTCATCATTGACATGTAATCTTCTTAATTAGCCAAATAGAAGGATTGTTGTTTTTCACATTATGTAGGCATGTTGAAGTGGGGCTTCCTTGGATGTTTAATCACAAGAGACTACAAGGCTCCATCACTGAACCATGTCAACCGAGGAAAAACCCTTTCACCTCTTTTGGCTTTGATTGCTTGTTTTTTTAAGATTAAGAAGAGTTAGGTAACTATAAAGGGAAAACTATATTCATGGAAAATATAAACTTTAAAAATGACATAGAAAGAAGGTGAGTGTTCTACACTCTGTTGGTCGTCCCCTTCCCCGACTTTGTGGGTATGCTAGGATTATGGATTTCTCTAATAATATGAAGGACTTTAAAATTTCCTATTAATAATGTTTTTTAATTTTTTCCCAAACAAAAATACTCAAAACTACATTAAAAAAATAAAAAAGATAGTTATTTCAAACTTTTACATCAAATAAATAAATAAATAAAATGAAACAAGTAATTAAATAATTTGATTAAATAAAATGAAACAAGTAATTAAATAATTTGATTTCCAAATCTCTGGGTTTATTTATTAATTGATGTAAGAAGGTGCAAGATATTTCTCCTTAATATTGGGATGCTTTGAATTTACCCACATAATCGAAATGGCCCTCATCTTAGTATATAATATCATGGTCGATCCATCATCTTAGTCGCCAAGAAAGTGGCCCTGCCTTTGCCTCCGCCTCTTAATTTAAGGACGAGGGTACAAGAGACCCCACGCCAACTTCAGATTCGTGGATGGCGTGCAATAATTGTCATTCATTATTCCAATATTTTTCATGATAAAGAGAGGTGACAAATTTTCCATGTTGTTTCCTCTCCCTCTTCATTCAATGACAACAACAAGGGTACAAGAGACCCCACGCTAACTTGTGATGAGGGTCATTCATTCTATTATTTTTTTGACACGTATTCATGTGACAATTTCTCCTTAGTATTCGGATGCTTTGGATTTACTCACATAATCCAAATTGTAATCCCAGTGCTCCGTATACAATGCAGTGGTCGATCCCTCCTTAGTTCGTTGAATCGTTTTAAATTCCATCCTATAATCCACCTATCGTAGCATTTGGTTAATAATTTTCTAGATGATCTATTAGGGTTGATTACCTCCTTATAATAAGTTAATTTTATTTTTTCCTGTAACTCTTTATCACATCACATTTTCTCCTTAAATTTTGATTTAATAATATTTTTAATAGTATCTTTATTCTGCAAATTGGTCTCTTCCATGATTCCCTAATGGCTTAGCCAATATTGGACATCTTTATATGCCATCCTCGCTTGAGTCGAAGGTGGTTATGGCTATAGTTTGAACCAATTTTAGGAAGCCTCTTATCTTCCATGTTGTTTAACTTGTTCTTATACATTATTTATCTAGTCATAGTCATGGTCTCAATGGGGTAAAGGCTCGCCTCTAAGAGGAGGATAATATAGGGCATATTTAATTTAATTTTGAGATTATAGGTTATAAAATTCTATTGGATTTTATCTATCTTTCTCCAAGATTCTCGAGAAATGTACTGCATCCCAAAACTTTGCATCTGTATAGAATAGTAGGAGAAACTATATTCTCAAAGAGGAGTTTATTATTATCTCATATTCAAAGATCATTTGATTTTCAATTGTTTCAATGCCATAATAAACTTTCCATCCTCCAATTATCCTTTTCTCAATGTTATAATTATAGTTGAACTTGTGGTGAATATTGATTCAAAGATATCTGTATGAAGTCACTTCCTTCAAGTTGTTGTTGTCATACATGAAGTTCATAAGTGCTCTTATTGGATTTAATGATCTTGAATTTAGTCTTGTTAGTATTAACAGTCATAACCATATTGGAGAAAACATCCTTGAGGATTCTTAGTTGCTTTCCAATATCATGGGGACTCCTCGTCATAAGAACAATATCATCAACATAAAGAAGAATATTGATGACTATACCAGTGAGAATAGGGCCAACACAACCTGCTTCTTTCAAACAATCTTCTAGCTTGTCAATGTATATGCCAAAAAGGGTAGGGGACAAGGGACAACCTTTCTTGACTCCAATATTGTAGATAGTTTCTTTCGACCAACCTTCAATGTTTTTAAACTTGGAAATAACCTTCTCATACAATCTTATTGCAACAACCCTAAACTTGAAAGACTTTTATCACTTCCAACCTATCCCAAAGGTTTTTCCTGGGAACAATGTCAAAAGCTTTTCTAAAGTCAACAAAACAACAAAAACAATTGGTTTAGTATTGCATAAATCCTCTGTGATGATCCTAAATGTAAGAATATGGTCCATATTTTAATGATATCTCCTAAATCTATCCTAGCCTTTGGCTCTTTTACTATGAATTTCTAGCCATATGCTAATCTTATCTTCCAGAATGATTCTGTATAGAATGGATAAAATCAAGCTAATCATAATGGTCCTATAATTAGAGGGAATGTTTCTATCCCCATTTTTAAAAATAGGAACAATGAGGCTTTGCATCCAGGGTTTAGTGAAGCCCAACTTTGCATCGATGGTTTAGCGAAGAGCTTGTGTATGTGAGGGATCAGGATAGACCCTCCGATTTTAAAATTTTCAGCTTGGTATCCTTCAATGTCCTTAGCTTTCCCATTTGCAAGCCGCTTAACCTTGAACTCTATGTCATCCAAAGAAAAAATTGCATCCTCTATAGGGACAATAGGAATGGTGTCTATGGAATTAGGGAACTCGTAAATACTTTTAAGGTAGGAATTCCAATCCCTTAAGGGAATCATATTATTTTCTTTAGTACTGTGGATTATAATTTTCCTCCAAAACTTCTTAGGATCAAGCTTAGATAGTTGTGAATGTCATTCTTTCCTTTTATGGATATAGTATATTTTTTCCTTTTAATTAGGGATTTGTACATATTGATATTATCGAGTTTTAAGGACTCATTAGAAGTAGACCCCTAATGGATTTCCTAGAAAGTTTACATTATTTATCATACCAAGGTTTTGTTGTTCTATTATTCCTTTTATAGGACACCTCGAAAGAGAACTTGTTAATAGAAGTGGGAAGGGTAGTTGTAACATTATGATAGAGGTATTCAATGTTGTCTGTTTAAGTTAGGATATGTAATTCCCTATTTAAATCCTTTAAAAAAAGATCAACTTTACTTTTGTCAAAAACTAGTTTCCTTTTATTATTAGAATTTTTTTCAATGGTGTTCCTATGCATGGAAAAGTTTAGAGTTAAGGTTAAAGGTTTATGGTCAAAGTTTCATTCATGGTCATTTAAAAGGTCAAAAGTTAATATTTAGTTGGAAATGGGGATATCAGATATCACATAATCCACGACACTACTACCTATCCCATGAACAAAAATCACTTGTTGGAGTTTGGTCACTTCATTACTCCACTGCAAATTATTAGATCTTGAGAGCTACAAAGCTTGACTATCTTAGTACCAAATGAATTCTCAGATAGGTCTTCAGATCTTCTTTTGTAGCTATTATCTAAAACAAGGTCCTCATCTAGTCATAAAGGATTATGGTTGGAATCAATGCTTAAAATAATAGCTTAGTTAGTTGCAGTCCTAGCATTAAAGTCTCTTAGCAAGAGGATATTACCTTCATTTATCAAAATATAAATATCTTGTTCTAAATTATTATAGGGACAATTTCTATCTAGATTTTTTTTCTTATAAAAAGTAGAATTAATAGATGTAAAATAACAAATTACGATATATATCTTCTTAACATTGATGTCTACAATTTTTATTCAAATGTATTAATTGGCAAAATTTTATATAAATATTATTTTTAAAAAGTAATATTAAATATTATAATTTTTTTTATAAAAATTTATTAAAATCAGTTAATTTTAAATATTTTTAAAAAATAACACTAAAATATATAAAAAAAAATTATCATTTTTTTAAAAAATTGTTAAAATCATTCCATTTTAATAGTTGAGTTTATTAAATTATAATTTAATATTCAAAATAAAGTTACATAATTTTAATATATTATATTCAAATCGTGGTCAACATAACAACCTACACTATAAGTTGTTACTAAAGTTTGGTGGGTATCATATGAAACATTAACTCATTAAAAGTATTTATGTTTAGTAACTTCTCCATAGATTATATCAGTCTTGCAACTCATTAAATAAATAAAAAATGGATCGTAGAATAGATCACACTTGTAATTCATTACAGAAAAAAATTGGACAATTTAGATAACATAGTTTTACAATTGATAAAACTCAATAGAATAATTTATGAATGGATTTCAATAGAATGAAATAACAAGGGAAAATTAATTTTTAGAATATTTAACTTCAAATTAAATTGAAAACACCTGAGGTGGGGTGACACCTAGACAACATGCACTTAATCTAGTCATTGAAGGCCATCGCTACCTTCCTTATTTTCCTCCAGATGCAACTCCTTAATGTCGATGAGACGGGTGGTCATGCGTGTCGTTAGGGGCAGTGAATGTGTAGGTTTGGCATGGAGTTGGTTTCTATTAGTTATGGTACTTGGCTACAAATCACCATCCATTTGTGCTCCACAACATTTACCATGGTAGGATCTGGTTAAATTGCGTTCTTATGTCTTGTGGATATCTCCACTTCTCCCATTCTGTCTCTCACAAATTCGCTCCCAACCTCTGGAAATCTAGTTTCTTCCCCTTTTCTGTAGGATCTCCTTTTGAACCTCATTGCCATTATTCCTTGAGAGTGAGGCAAGCCAAAACATGTCCCTTCCTAATACAATTTCATCACCAGACGCACCAACCTTGTTCTTCCAATTGCTCCATCTCAGCCCCCCACTCCTCCTGACGTCGTGTCTCCCTCCACTGCTCAGAATTGGGATATCTATGACTGTGGCCCGGTTTTCGTGAAGGAGGAATTCCCTCTAACTCTGATCTAGCCCATGGAGGATCCCATGATGGATCCCCTGGTGAATTTCGAGAATTCTTTAGTCCCCCTAATTCAAGGGGATGAAAACTCTATGGAACGAAAGCTGGAGGAGTACTTCAGTTGCCATGTTCTTGAAGTGATAGCTCATGTGTTGACTGAAGAAGAGACCATGGAAAATGTGGGTTGGATTACATAGGTTACATAGGTTGAGTATGTTGCGTCTATGACGATTCCACAACAAAGTATCTCTACAGATAAATTGCAACTCATATTTGATCTACGTTGGGACGTCGTGGACTAACTTAATGGTAGGAAATCCTCAATTGTTGACTGGATATGTTCTTCGAATATCTTTCAAGCGAGCCTGGAAAAATAATATGCCCAACTTTCTATCAGCCATTCACTTTTGCTACAACTCTGCCTCACTCTATGCCAACTGATGGTGATCAAGGTGCTTCTAGTGTTTGACATTCTCCAACTTATCTTTATTTTGCTACATATTAGAAGAGAACATTCTCGGCCTCCAGCCTCCTTCTTTATCAGATATTTTTGTTTATCTTAGATATAACATTTAGTATGGTAATGGACCTCTTTTCAAGGCATGGGTTTGGTTATGGTTTCCATTTTTTTGGCAGAAAAAACCACAGGTTCCTCCATATGTATATGTTCTCTGAATTTTTGAGGCAATACAATTTTTTATTTACAAAAAGAAATAAATTGAAAACAAAATATCAATATAGCTTCGAGTCCAAATCTTCAAGGAATATATTTTCTCATTAATCTTCAATTATTTATTAAGGTTTATTTTATAGTTTTAACATGTTTTTGAAAAATGTCAAAACACATATTATAGAAAAAAATAAGATGATAATCAATGTATTTATATGTATTTATATATATGTACAATTATATGATATAATGCACAATAACTATCCATAATGTTCAAGAATGTAATGAGAATGATTAGGTTATTAGTCAAATAAAAATAATATAATATAAGATATTGATAAATAATTGTGAAGTACATTGCTTCAATAGCTCAACAACGGGGGGATGGGGAGATTCGAGCATCCGATTCAATCATCTCCTCCTTTGAGTCTACTCTCTCATTAGCTAGGTGATCTACTATCTTGTTTTCCTCTCTTTTCACATGTGAGGGGATTAAAGTAAGGTTGGTTTGAAGGAGGGATCTGAATTCCTCCAACAAACCCAAAAGTCTCTAGCTTGGGGAAACTTTCGAGGGGTGAGATCCATGGATGATTTTTGAGACAAGCTGGATTATCACCTGGGAGTCCCCTTCCACTATAAGTTGATGGATGTTGTGACTGATTGCTAGTTTGATTCCCTTAATGGGACTCCAAAGTTATGTTGCATTGTTTGTGTTGATTCCCAAGTAACCTGCTATGATGTGTATAATCTTCCCTGTCTTGTCTCAGAGAACTACCCCAAAGCCAGCTGGTCCAGGATTTCTCTTCAAAGAGCCATCAAAATTTAATTTGACAAAGCCTGGAGGGGGTGGGGACCAAGAGAGAGAGGTATGCAAGAAAGGTTGGCTGGATGAGGGGGGGCTCAGTGGGGGTGGATAGGGAGGTTTAGTTTCCAAGAAAATAATATGTGACTTTCTCAAGCAAAGAAATGCATATCATCCTGTGTCCAGGTATCGGCTTTGATTGTTTCCTAAATGAGGGTGAGGATCTTTTCCAAAGTAGTGTGGGGGAGGAGGAAGTAGAGTGGAATATTCTTTTGTTTCGGTCTTTCCAAATTTTCTAGACTATTAAGCCTGGTAGTAGTTTCCAGATGCGATCTAAGATTGGCTTTTTATAGGCAATGAAGCCCCAATTTTCAATAGTGATGACAATAATTTCTTTGTTTCTATTGGAATGACACATTATTTTCACTGCCGTATCCCATATTAATTCTCTATGAGAATGTTGATTTAAGATGTGCTCCATTGTTTCCTCCTGTTGCCAATAGAAGAGGCATATCGAAGGTGTTGGCATGTTTTACAGGTAGCGTATGCTTGTCATTGATGGAAAGTACAGTAGTGATGATGGCTTACATACAAAAACGATGATCAGTAGTGCAGTGATAATCGGGGAAGAGCAGCAACCGTGATCGTTGGATCAACAACACAGAATTCCCGATGGTTGTCAGATCTCAATGTAGACAAGAGGAGTGCGTTGAAGAGGAGGATAGATCTCAGGCATTAGATCCAAGCACGAGATTCGACCATCGTCGAATCAAGGAGAACATGCACGTTCTTTAAAGTGCAAGGAGTAGTGGGCTCACAAAATCCTGAAAGAAGGAGGATTGTCCATCTTCACGCAGGACACGTGGGGAAAGATCATCATTTTGATGACTGGAGAGTCAAAGGAACGGGGTTCCCTAACCTCTTGAAATCTAAATATGCGAAATCACGAAATAATCTGAGCCATCAGATCAAGGTTTGATCTAGACCGTTGGTCCCAGTCCATTTCGGAGTTTCGCGGATCGAGAGTTGTAGATGTCAAAAAATATTAACCACAAGAATCCTGAAATCGTGATATGAAAAATCGTGACTTAATCTGAGCCGTCAGATCAAGGTTTGATCTGGACCATTGATCCCAGTCCATTTCAGAGTTTCGTGGATCGAGAGTTGGAGATGTCAAAGAATAATAACCACAGGAATCCCGAAATCGCAATATACGAAATTGCGACTTAATCGCAGCCGTCAGATCAAGGTTTGATCTGGACCGTTGATCCCAGTCCATTTCAGAGTTTCGCAGACCGAGAGTTGGAGATGTCAAAGAATAATAACCACAGGAATCTTGAAATTGCGATATGCGAAATCACAAATTAATCACAGCCGTCAGATCAAGATGTGATCTGACCCCATTTCGGAGTTTCGTGGATCGGGACTTTGAAGTGACAAGAACACTGAACATCAAGAATGTCGAAATCGTGAAAAGCGAAATTGCAAAATGATCTGAGCCGTCAGATCAAGTGTTGATCGGGACCATTGATCCCATGCCATTTTGGGGATTTGGGGATTGCGACTCGGAGAGTCAAGATGCCTCATCTCCAGTTTCACAAAATGCGAAATCGCGAAAGTGCCTTATGCATAAGGATGTGGTCACAGCCCTTGGTCACATCAGCGAGAGATGGAGGAAGGAGCCAGAGAAACCAAGCTCCTTTTTGGGGATCGCGACTGGGAATGTCGAGACACATGGTCACACGAATGTCGAACTGCTGAAAGCTGAAATGCCGAAATGAATGCAAGATCCCTTGGAATCAATCCAACGGTGCAGGTGAATTTGAACAAGATCGGAGGGCTATTGTAGCACGACACAGTGTAACTACCAGAAACCACTAATTGTTTCTGCCAGAGGACTCAAAGACACTTCAGGATGATTGACAGAGGAGGTGAAGAGTCTCTGGGAATCTTCAAGAGGAATGAAGATGTTCATGGAGGCAATTGACAGTTGGATGAGCATTGAGGCATGTAACTGAAACAGAGAAGGTGAGCTCGACTGTCACAGAGAAGACGAAGAGTCTCAAACTGCCAGAGAGGCTGAGGAATCTCAGTATAACATACAGTGATGCTGAATGAGTGGAAAACGACCAGAGAAGCTAAAGAGTCACGATGATGATCAGACATAGAACTCAAGTTGTGGAGGAATTTGGCACGGAGTTAGCATGCAGAGGCATTGCGAATATTGCATGCACAAAGACAACAAAGACTATAAGAATGCTAAACAAAGAAGAGATAGGGGGTTGTCGCTATGTAGGAGAATTTAGGTGTGTGCAAGGAGGTAGAGCGCAGGAGCAGAAATGCATAGTAGAGGAATGGTGCACTGAAGGGCTATGGCGAAGAGAGCAGAAAAGACAGAAGAACAAAAAGTGCAAAGGGTGTGCAGAAGACACTGATGCAGACAGGGCAGAGCAGTGTAACAGAACATCGATAGGGCTGGTAAGCCATTGAATAATTTTATATCGTTGTAATAAGTTTTAGTAACAAAGAATTTATAATTCAGGGTGGTTGGGAGGTGCTAGGGAGG
>SNQJ01S0082499.1:2495-20769 GCA_010110895.2 Picea sitchensis
GGCTGACACTGAGAAGGCAGGGTCTCAAGTGCCAATACAAAAAATCGAGAATCTGAGTTTGAGAATGGTACTATACATGATTGGGAAGATGACAAGATCTTCTTCTCTACAACAGGCCTCTTGAGCCCAGATGCACTGTGCAGTGCAGTGTATGCAACCGATGATATTTGATTGGAGCAACACTATGCTCAACTACATGAAAATTCAATTGACAGAGTGCAAATTGAGACATAGGAGAAACTTTGGATTCAGGATAGTGCTATGTGCATTCTTCTTTGAAAGAGTTCCAGAGATGATCCTGAGGGAGGGTGTGCGGGGACACATAGCCTCCTTTCCATCACTATGTAGATGGGTTGCTTTGATGTTGCACGAGGGAGGAGGAGTACACTAGTCATATGATGACAAGTTCTTTGACTGGTGGAAATGCCAGATTCTCGTCATTGAGGACTACCCATATGTGGGTATTAGCTTAATGAGAGACCAAGACATGCCTATGTCCCCTGGTGCAGCATGTGGAGATATAGGTACATACTCATATTTTTGAATTTTCAACTTTTTGATTTTTTTCAATTTATAATTTAAAAGACAACATGTTTTTGGTAACATCACAATACTAACTTAAAATATGTTATGTACATATGTGGGACCAGTGTGGACAATTTAGTTCCCTCATACTTGACATTGTCCTCGAGAGCATATAAAACTAGGAGGATCCACAACTGAGGCATGACCATCATCAATAGAGGCTGAGAGGGTCTTGAGATGGGTAGAGAGGAACACATCAACCCTCACCCATAGCATGCCCATGGAAAAGATCGAGGATCTGCCACCATCCATGCAGACTCATGTAGTGGGAGTACCCAAGGAATTGGTCCAATTATTTCGACGTCTAGCCAATGTCGTAGTGTACTATACTAGGGCCAATAGGCCTAGAGCTTAAAGTAGTATTGAGAATTATGCGTGGCGAGCGCACCCATTTTTGTATCTCCCATATGTATTGAGGGATTAAGAACGACGATGTATATTTGACACTTTTTTAGGGTTTATGGCCTACATTATGTACTGTGACATCATTTTGGGCATACTATATATACACATCTTTTTTCCTTATGGAGTAAATATATTTTGTACAATAATATTTACATGTGTGTATATGTGTTTGATTTTATATTTATGTGTGTTAAAGATGCCAATCTAAAACATGATTTTCCAATGTATCAGTTAATTGATTAGAGCGTCGAGGAACATGAATATATGTAATATAATCAAAATAATGTTCCAAGAGATGTACCCTAAGGAATCGTTGGTGCAAGGTAGGATCGTGGATGCGGTAGACTCCATTTAACTGCAACACTACCAGTTGAGCATCTAAATGAACCCGAAGGGAAATACCAAGTGACAAAGCATCACATAACAATTCTATTACAACGCTATACTCAGAAACATTATTGGTTGCTTCTATTAGACAAGCATCTCCAGAAGATACCATTTGACCAGTGGGCGTGAAAATCACCCAAGCTGGGGAAGAGAGCCTCCGAGTGTGTCGGCTAGCACCATCCGCGAACCCAACATAAACCTCAAACTCACTTGAAATATACCACAATACAGAGACACAATAACTGTACATCCATAAAACAAAAAGAATACTATAGATAAAATATATACACTAGATACAAGAAGTCACACTCAGGTGACCGACCTAAGCATAATACTTCTTTAAGTAAAGCCCATTTCTGGGCCCAAGAAACACATTTTCTTCAAAGTAAACCAACTTGTAAGCTCATTTTTCCAAAACTTTTCTTATAATAAATAACCTAATCCACATAGGTTTAAACTTGCCTGCCCCCAAGGGATCTTTATCTTGATCGTAGACCAAAACAAGATCACCTTCAGAGAAGGCCTTGCGGGGAATCGACTGATTGTACTGACACTTGACGTGATGTTTGTGAGCCTCGATATCCAAGGATTCATCTCAACGTTTTTCATAGAGATGCTCGAGATAGAGTAGACACTCTTCAAGCAATGTTGTGTTGAGCAATAATTATACTTCCAACTTAAGTGAAGGAATCTGACACTCGATATGAAAGACTCTCTCCATCCCATAAACTAGTTGGAAAGGAGAAAATCATGTGGAAGTCTTGACAGGAGTTCGATATGCCCATAGTGATTAGTACAACATCAAATGCCAATTCTACTTGGTCGAATTGATTGTCTGTTGGAGAATGGTCTTAAGAGACTTGTTGACAACATCCACCTGATCATTCACTTATGGATAATAGGGTAACAAATGTTCTTGTTTAAACACTAGCTTTGACATTAACTTTGTCATAATATTATTTTGGAAGTGATTGCCATGGTCAGTGACAATATCCTTCGATATACCGAACCTAGAAATGATTTGGTTGAAAATGAAGAGTGTTTTTGTTTCCCCATCATTGCTAAATATTGGCATGTATTCGACCCATTTGGTGAAGTAGTCTATTGCCACAATGATATAACGATCCCCCCTAGAAGAAGTTGGGTGGCATACAGTGAAATAAATTCTCCACTTAGTGAAGGGACCAACTTCAATGAAAGGAAACATAGGAGCAGGGTGTGCCCACATCTTCCAAGAGAAGATCTGACACATATGACACTTCTTGACCGCTTCTATACAATATTTGATTAACGAGGGCTAGAAGTATCAAACATGAAGGATTTTCTTAGTGGTAGCCATCACAGAAAATTGACCGCCACATGCTCCAGTGTGGAAATAATTAAGCACAAGCTTTGCCTCCTCATGAGTCAGGAAAGGACTGAGAATATAGTCAAGTCCTCAATGATACAAAGTGTCATCTAGGATAAGATAACTTCATTCTTGATGGTGTATTCGTCGATGCTCATCATGAGAAGTATAAGGAGGACACTTCAAAGTCTGAAAATACACAAGTATATCTCCATACCAAGGGTCAGAAGACGCAATAAGTAATAATCGTCATCCATGAACGACTCCTTAGGCATATCTATGCCACTCTCAATCGAAAGTTCTGATATTAACTCTGCAAAAACCAAAGACTTCTTAGACTTAGCTGAAACAAAGTCCAAATCGAATTCTTGAAGAATAACGATCCAACGACTAATCTTCCCGCCGATGATCTGTCGTGTCAACACATACTGAAAATGATTAATGATGACCATGACAGTGTTTTTACAGAGTAGAATATAATGATGAAACCTTTGAACAACATGGATGGCTGCCAAAGCCAGATTCTCAACATGAGTATAGTTGAGCTCTGGTCGGACTAAGCCTTGGCTAAGGTAGTAGATAACATGTTCCTGGAGCGCGTCATCCTCCTGAACCAAGACCATACCGATGATAGACTCTATTGCATATAATTATAACAAGAACTCCTTGACTTAATCAAGAGGGAGGAGCAGTGGGGAAGACATCAAGGAACTTTTCAATGCTTCAAAAGAGAGTTGAGCTGATTCATCCAAAAAGAATGTGACCCCTTTCTTTAAAAGATGCATGAAACCTTTAGTTATTTCAACATAGTTAGCAATAAATCACCATAAAAAGTTAGCTTTTCCTTCGATAATCTAAATCTGTGAAACTGTGTGTGGGGGAGACAACTGAACTATTGCCTCAACCTTGAGAGGATCGACAATGATCCCTATGTTGGACACGATAAATCCCAACAAACATCCTGACATGACATAAAAAATACACTTTTTGGGATTCAAATGAATCTGGTAGTAGCGACACCTCTCAAGGATAAGTCGAAGTTGAGTGGGATGATCAGAACTCTTGCGAGAACGTGACATGAGATCATCAAGATATGCCTCGACTATATGTTTGAGATCCTGAAAGGAAAATGACATGGCTTGCTGAAATGTAGCTCCAACATTTTGAAGGCGAAAAGGCATCTTCTTATATGAAAAGGTACCCCAAGGACATATAAATTAGTCTTATGTTGATCCTCGGGTTTGATCTAAAATTGATTGTACCCTGAGAAACTGTCCATAAAGGAAAAGACTTCACAACCCGCACTTTCATCGATAGTTTGATAAATGAATGAGGCAGGAAAGTTATCTTTCAGGCATACCTTGTTCAGATCATGAAAATCCATGCACACTCGAATTTTACCTTGCTTTTTGTTGACGGGGACATGATTTGACACCCATTCTATTAATTGAACAGGGTAGATGAAACCAACCTTGATCAATTTCTCTACCTCAAATTTAATATCCACTGCCTTTCGAGGGTTAACCAAGAGAAGTTTCTTTCGGATTGACTTAGCGTTGGGATAAGTTTGAATTTCATGTTCAACGATATGAAGGTCAATGCCTAGCATTTTCTCATAAGACTAGGTGAAAACGTCGCGAAATTCCTTGAATAATTTAGTATACTCTTTAATATTCTTGGGGGAACAATCTGCTACGATGAATATGTTTTCGACGACATCAGGGCTCTTGGAGATATCAATTGGAATAGTCTAAACTATAATTGCCATGTTTTCCTTAGCATAGACTCCATGTGTTTCCAAATGATTAACAGGATGAGTGACATCTCCATTCATGGTCGCAATAAAATCTCTTGCCTCCACTCTCCTAAGCTCATGTAAAAATTAATATCTATGATGAAGATCATCCCAAGGTCTATCCAGCCTAGTCATTGCCTCTAAAATCACCTCGATGGAGGGAAATAACAAGACCAAAGGATCATGAGAATTAAGGGAATTTTGAGCCCAAATAGGCTCTAGAATAGGATCAATCTCTTAAGGAGGATTTGGATCAAAGTTGGTTGAGATTTTCTGAAAAATGTTGTACGCAAACTTAGTTGTGGATAGGGGCATTTCCATGACCAGATTCCCTACCCCTTCCATCGAAGCTTACGGGGAAGGTAAATTCCACGGATCGTCAAAATAACCTGTTTGAAACGAAGCTACTTGGAGAATCTTAGCCTTGGGCTAATCAGGGACAACCAAAAAAAACTCAACATCACTTGAAGGTGGCAGAAAGTTGAAAGTTCCCATCAAAGATGGAAACAATCCATCACCTAGATTGACAATACGTTGTTGCGGGTTGTCAATCATTAGGATCGTGGATTCCCTTGATGAAGGGTTAAGAGTAGAAAAAGACAACTCATCAACGATTACTATCCTACTTTGATGAGGAAAGCATAATACACAAAAAATAGAGGATACAACTGCTATCATTGTGTAAGTCCAACTTCGACCTAACAAAAGGTTATAGTTTAGAGGTGCATCAACCACTTCGACCTAGAAACACACAGTTTTTCCCTCCAACCACACGAGGAAGGAGGGGATTATGCCATACAATATAAAAGAATGATATTCAAACACAATTAACAATGTAGGAGACAAAGAAAACTCAGGTTGACCAATATCTTTCCAACATGCCAATGACATAACGCAAGTTGATGGACCCTCGTCTACCAACGTGCGAAAGATATTCCATGTCAATGATTTCATGGCATAAACCACTACTATATAGAAGGCGACGTGGTAAGGTAATTGAAGTTTAACGTTGAAAGCGTCAAAGACGATAGATTCCAAGTTAGTTGGCTCAACAACACCTAAGGAAGATAATAACGCTTTTCTCTGTAAAGGGAAACTATGGAGGACCTCTACGGAAGACATCGCACAAGGGTTTTGTGACAGATCCTTAATGATGGAGTATTTATGGGAAAACCTTACATTTGGATTATGAGAAGATTTCTTAAACACACCTTTGGGGATGAGAGTCATAGTTTCTCCCATTGTTTTCTCAATGAAAAGAGGAGGAAATGGGTTGGAAGTTTCTTTCTCCTTCTCAATAGATTCAAACATTCTATAATCATGAACCTTGGTCTAAAGATGAGCATATGATCTCATCATGTACACGTTTGTGGCTCTAGTGTTAGTATTAAGTGTGGGGGCACCCTGATTTCCCCCAAGCACATTCGTGGATGAAGAAGCTTGCCTAAAATTCTTCCCCTAAGGGAAGGGGTTAGTTAACAAATAGGTTGTTTCCATGCCAACAACTTCTAGGCTTCCTCCATCCGAGGGCACTGATGAGTCAGGTGATCGTTCATGCAAAGCTTATAGGGTAACTTAATCATCTTATTCTCATTTTTACCCTCACTAGCATTGTTAGCAACGTGTTTATCATTACCCCCCTTAACCTTCTTACCCTTGGAATTTATTTTTCCCTCGGGTTGCTGGTTACCTTTGGGATTTTTCATCTTCACACTGTGTACTTCTGACATTTGGGTTTTGGGGGAAGTCCTACTAGGAGTCTGGTTGGCCACAATCTCTTGTAGCAATATATGTTGCAATTGGTTAGAATACTGATCTGTGGGATTATTTTGTGCTGAGACTACTATGCCATCGGAATGAGGCCCAAACTTCAGTTTGGTTTTGTCAAAGGTTGACCATGGTGCATTTGGAAGAATCTTGTACAACATACCGGATTGAAAATAAATCAATTTCAGTTGTTGAGCTCTCATAATAGCGTCTTCCTCATAAAACACTCTTGAAGTCACAACGTCTTTGGAAATACAAGGTACCAAATAATTGAGGAACTACTCAAGAAAAAATGTAGAAGGGACCTTTACTTTGATGAATATCTTCTGGCGACGCCATTCTCGAATATGATCGGAGATGTGGACAAACTTAGTTTGCTCAAAATTTTCTAGCA
This sequence comes from Picea sitchensis, assembly GCA_010110895.2. NCBI lineage: Eukaryota > Viridiplantae > Streptophyta > Pinopsida > Pinales > Pinaceae > Picea > Picea sitchensis. The sequence goes on from SNQJ01S0082499.1 coordinate 9,177, forward strand.
ACTCCATGCCAACATCGTATCTCACCGGTAACTGAAAATGGTTTAAGAAAACCATTGTCAGATCGTTAAAGTAAGCATAATTCGAGCTATCGAGTAAAATATACCACTTTTAACACCCCCTATGATAGTGCATTGAAACAATCATGACTGGAAATAGTCATATTTCAGCGTGCTGGAGGAGCAACATAAGTGAAACGTTGTAACATGATCACCTAGATCTGCGCCAGGATTTCCTTTGAATTTTGGTATGTCTAAGGGAAATTTATTTGGCATAGGAGGCCAACATGGATCATGAAAGATAGGGTCATTCAAAAACCTTGACAAGTATGGAAAATGAAGAGTTTCTAGAAAAGGTAACCTAGGTTGTGGAATATTTCAAGGAAAAGAGGAACCTGGATTTTGGTTGGCACCAGGTTGCCAGGAAAAGTTTACCTATCGACCAGGGTTCTGGTCAAAACCAGGGTGTCCTTGGAAAGAATAAGGGGTTTGCACACTATTATATATCGTCGAAGGATTCAAATAATTTGATGACATACCTTGGGTAGGTATTTCTCCTTGCATGGTATTCCAAAAACCTTGGTTTGGGTTTCCATTAGCCAATCCTCCTCGCATAGGCATTGGACCTTGCTGAAGGTTCCACTGACCATGGGAGGATTTTCCCCCAATAGACAACCATTGCAAAGGTAGAGAACCCTGCTAGGGATTTCCAATACCTTGAGAGGAGAAGGCTCATGTCACCACTCTCTATGAAGGAACAAATCCTTGCATAGGGTTGGGATGATTGAAGAAGGGGTTACCTCTGGAAGAAAATGTGGATGACGAGAAGGTGTTATTTCTGAAAGCACCAAATAAAGAGAAAGGAATAGACCCAAACAGATTCATATATGACTGGTACCCATGAATTCCTCCACTGAACAAAATGGATTTAGAATTAGTCCCGGATGGTTGTTGAAAAGCACCTCTGAGCGAGGGGGATGGAGGGGGAATATGACCCCTGTTATCACCATAACAATTATACATGAAATATGAGTTTCAGATTTAGTAGAGGACTAAAGCAGTGTAGAGACATGGCATGATTTGGAGGACCAGGTCACATATGGGGACATATGGACAAATATAGCGGAGGCGTGAAAGGAAATACCGATTATACTGTAGATTTCAAAGTGAACCAGATCAACGATCGAGACCCATATCGGGCGGAGAAATAGCACGAAATTTAATTATGTGAAGGAGGGTCGGGGAAAACTCTTGTGGTTTCACCCATGGATGCGTGGTGCCCTCACAGGCACATAGGGGTGAAAATCGGTCTACCTAAAACCAATTTCTCCAATCCCTGATGTCACGTGTAGAAAAATCATTTGATATGTGTCATTCCCACAGATCGCATATGAAAAGGGAAGAGTTAGTGACTTATTCAGTCACATTAGTATCGTTTCTTAAGTACTTTACGTCATGCATCGTCAAGTAAGTGCCACCGGAAGGAGGGTCTAGAGGCTAATCATTTTGAAGCTAGAAACCAAGTGTGATAGGCTGTAATTTGAACAATTACTATCCTCAACAGTCTATGATTAAAAACTCGATGACTATTTCTCTTCAAAATATGGATGGCGTTAGTCTACTTCGGCCAATCACCGCTTCATTCATAAGTAGAGTAATCTCAAATTGTATCAACTTCCTAATTTATGTGAATTTAAGGAAGACAAAAATCGTGTTTTCTGCAAAACTGGGAGACATGGACTAGGTCGATCAAACAACATCCAGTGAAACAGGATTTTCGACTAACATGGAAAATCCATCAATGAGTAAGAAAGAGAAGTCGATCAAACAGATACTAGCAACCAAATTCCATTCTGACCCTGCAACGAAACCATAATCAGAGGTCACACTAAATCCTATCATGAGGGATTTAATCATCAAAGGAAACGTGGACAAGCGCTACAAACGAGCATAAAAGGGGAAGCAGAGCAAGCGACAGAAGACATGATTCAGAGATGAGGTGGTCGAAAGCATTGGGGAAAATCAACCAGTCTAGTTGAACACTCTGAAAGAAGAAATTGCTAAGCTGAAATAAGTTTTCAGGTTGAAATGAGTACGTTTCAGAAAATTTTGGACATATGGCATTCAATGAAAAAGCCTTAGATATGTTAGACCTATTTATAACGCTCCCTATAAAGTAGGAGAATAGTTGTGATGTGTTACTCTTTTGTGTAACCAATCTCTATATTTAGACTGTGGGGAAGTTGAGTCGTTTGGAATCCCACATGTAAATTTTCTATATATATTATCCCAAGGATAAAAAGAGGAAAGAGGGGGCCTTTCTATATATATTATCCCATGGATAAAAAAGAGGAAAGAGGGGCCTTCCTCAAGTGCAGGTAGACTTTGTAAAACCATGGAGCTAAACTCCTATACATGATGCAATTTTTTTTTGAATCATGAGAAAATATTCTGTTCCAAAAATTATAAAAAAGCTTTTTTTTTTTGAACTGTTTATGAAAATATTCTAATCGGTTGTGATATGAGTTATGTCTTCTTTCATAGTGTGTGTTTCCTGTGTCTTTAAAATTCCATTTGCATTTTCCTCTTTTGAATTGGAGAGTTAAAAGTTTGGAATTCGTCTAATGGTGCTCTATACTTAGCAATTTAAATTCATGTGATTCTCTTCATAACTATTTTAGAATTCATTTTAATATGCTCTGAAGCATTTATGTGTTGTCCTTTTTCTTATTTTACCATGCAAATTTCAATTTGAAAACTCAGACTCATTGTCTCACTTAGCCTTTCTCCTCTAGATAGTTCTAATGACCTTCCACTGCATTATTCATTTCTGACTCCATAGCCCAAATGTCACCCCCACTTCTTCAACAAATTTATAATACCCCCCAAAACAAACCAAATCTAGCTAATGATTTCCAAATAAATATCAAGTGACATGAGAGATCCCTCTCTGAGTTGAGCAGGCTAGTGCCCAACTCTAAAGATGGTTGAAACAATTACCTCTGTTGTTTGTCTATTCAGCCAGACAAAATTTACAGAGTGCTAACATCCTGGCGCTGTTGTCGGGGACGAAATTGAAAATTTTTCCCTGGGAAAGAATGACATGGTTGAGTTCTAAGGTCTGAGAGCAACAAAAACCTAGGAACATATTGGCTGTATTCCTGCTCTGGTGACTCCACACATCAAAAAATTAGTTTGAAGATGATTCTACTGGTAGAAGAATTCAGAAATTCAAATCTTCAATGGTGACTCCACTCTCAATGCATAATCTAGCTTCCAAAATGTTGTTTGAGACTCCACTCAAGATTCGAATGTAATTCAAAGACTCCACTGAAAGATTAGATCCCTTGACAGAGGTATAAAAATACATTATGGAAGAAAACAAGTACTTAAATTTGTATTTTTTCCAAGGCATTTTATTGTTTGTTATAAGTTGCCTTTGGTCCTTCCTTGAACATGTCAAAAAAAAATCTCTTTACTTGTTGCATTCTAATGATGATCATGAGAATCTTGCAATTGTATATCCTCCTCTTAAGGTGACACATGCATATCCTCACTATGTCACTGAATTTGATAAAAATATCCCATCTAAGCCATGTGATAACCATGACCAAGTTGATAAACCCCATGAAGCCAAGGCTGATATTTCACCTCCTATACCTAATCCAACGTCCTCCAAGATCCAACATAGATACATACCCTTGAATCTACCCCAAGTCCTCCACGATTTCCCTCCAAAGTACTATGAGTGCTTACTTGTTTTTGACAGGGAACATGATGCCATCTTAGTTGAAAAACACATCCAAGGATTTGATCATTTTATAGATTTGTTTGAGATTGATCATGAGGATGTTTGTATGAGATCCTTCTCTCAATCCTTAAAGGGTGATACCAAAGACTGATTTAAACATTTGCAGCCAGAGACAATTAGCTCATGGGAGGAATTGAAAAATGTATTTTTAACGTTTTGGGGCAAGAATAAATATTTGGATAAACAACTTACAGAGTTCTATGCTTTAAAGAGTTAGAGCAATGAAACTATTTTTACATTTAGCAGGAGGTTTTCCACTATTTACTACAATTTTTCCAAAGAAATTCAACCCATTGAAGCTGCTGCCATGCTCCATTATGCAACTAATCTTCACCCAGATTTGTCTTTCCTCCTAATGGAAAGAAGACCCGAGTCCTTACCACACATGTTTAACGATGCTAAAGACATTCAACACAACATACAAGCATGTAAACAAATCCAAAATGAGGGGTTGAATGCTCAAGAACATGAAAGTGAATATAAATAGAAAATAGTTGATTGGAATCTTGATCATATAATTGACAATATCATAGGTCCTCTTGAAGTTTCCAATGCTCATGATTTTGAAAAAAATTGTATTCCACTTGTTGAAAGAAGAGGTGGTGATTTAGCTTCTGATCCATCCCATGATAAGTGGAGGCCTGATTGTTTTATGTATTTGTTTGTAGAGAGTCAAGAAGATGAATTTGCAAATCAGTCTGTTGAAGAGCAAGTTGATGTTCCAAGTTTGTTCTTGTTGGACGACATCACATATATTTCTGATTTTCCTGTATATGATGAATATGATGATGATTATGAGGTTGAATTCCTAGAACAACCAACTGCATGTTCTCTATCAGAAAATATTCCTTTTCAGTAGTATAGTGAGAGAAATCAACCTACATATCATAGTTACAAAGAAGAAAATACTGAATCGGCTAAAGGGAATTCTTTACCTTTATGATTTTCTTCATTCAAATTGTTGAAATAAAATCCTAAGATCATCATTGAAGCAAAGGAATGGGTGTTGATGCCAAACCACACTAATTCACTGGAACAAATTTGCAATATATTGCAACAATCTTCTCATGTGTCTGACAACCCTGTTACTTGCTATGTAGAAGACCTTGTCAGTTCAAAATTTCAGGCATTGGTCGAAGATAAATTTGCAAATGGGTGTGTTTAGAAATCCAAAGGAATTGAAAATAGTGAAGAAAATGAAGGAGGTTTTGAATTAGGTGAAAGAATCTTGCCATTATGTTCTACTTCTTTCAAATTGTTGAAGCAAAATGTTCATAATGTTTCAAATCAGAAAGCCTCCAGGCATGATGTTGAATATGAAGAAAGCAGTGGAATTACAAATGAAAACTATCTTCCTTTATGTTTTTCTTCCTTTGAATGGTTGAAAGCAAATCATGATATAACAGTAGAAACAAGGGAGTTCGATTGCATTCACAGTGGCACTGTTTTACATGAGGAAATTGTTATCAGTAAGGAAGACCAACAACACTCACATGCACTAAATGATCATGTAGCTGATTACTTGAAAGGATATTCCAATTCAAAGTTGCAACCTGTGCTTAACCACCAAATTGAAAGAGAAGAAGAATCTGTTCAAGAAATTTTTGTTAAAGGTTATTTTCCTTCTCCTGAAACTAACATAGATATTCAACAATATTTCCAGCAAGACAAAGTGTTTCAAAGTTGTCTTTCTTCCCCTGAAAATGACGTGGTGGTCCAATTCTAAGTGGCCTAGACATGGGTGAGGATTCTAAAATTGCATCTATGGAGACTCCAAGCAGCGAAAAAAAATGACATAGAGTTTCAGGAAAGTAACATAACGACTCCTACCATTTCTCAATCAGGAATACATAAAGATAATGAAAAGGATGTTGCACATGATATGGATGTCATATTTGAATACATTCAAGAATGTATGAACATTTTTGTTGATATGTAAGGAAGAGTAGGCACATCTATCATTGTCATTCCATCCGAAAATATTCCCAAGATTGAAGAAATCAAGCAAGAACAGAAAACATTTGTGAAGGAAGCATGTTTTTCTGTCTTAGCTCCTAAAAAGGAAACATTCTTTGATGTGTTTCATGATTCCATGGCACGTTATATGGAAAATTTTTACAATCAAGGTCTACAAAGGATAGTGGGTTGCAATCTTAAGGATGAAGGGAGTGAGGAATTGGTGTCTGTATTAAATATGGGTCGCTTTACACTAGACAATATTCTTCAGCCATGGTTGTCTTATGTTTTAAGAAACTATTATATCCAGACTTCTCAGCAGAGCTGTCATCTTCTTGATGGCAATCAACAGGTTAAATCGCATGAAAACAAGAGTGCGGTGGGAGGGGTGAAGCAGGATAGTTGTTTTGTGCATATTTTAGAATATCCATTTGTAGTCTTACTGGAGGAACTAAGCAGTCCAAATGTTCTTGATTTTTTGAGATTTGAATTTATGGATGGAATTTTGAATGAATTATCAAAAAATATTTGGTACAAGCAACTGCAAAGGAAATAAACAGTGGATAAAATGTTGTCATGGTTGCATTGGCATTTTGATTTCACTTGATTTTATAGTTCGTTTCAGAAGTTAGGGTAGGTAGGAGTGTGCGAATAAGCTTGTTGGTCAAGCATTCCTTTTTTAATTTCTAGTAGTATGCCATATTTTTTGTTCAACATCCAGTTGAGAGTAGTGTGAAAAGTTCAGTTTTAAAATTAACGCTCAGTCTCCAAGACATAACAGAGTGCACACACATGTTTTGAAAGCGGCCCAATGAAGAAGTCACCGGGTCTATAGTTCTTTGCTACCTCACAGGGAGGATAGCATCCCCAATAGGAGCCTATGTTATCACCATAACAATTATATATGAAATACGAGTTTCAGATTTAGCCGAGGACTAAAGAAGTTTAGAGACATGACACGATTTGGAGGAATAGGTCACATATGGAGGCATATGGACAAATATAGTGGAGGCATCAAAGGAAAGACCGATCAGGATTAGATTTATAAGTGGCCTAGATTAACGGCCGAGACCCATATCGGGCAGAGAAATAACACGAAATTTAATTATGTGAAGGCAGGTCAAGGAAAACTATTATGGTTTCACCCATGGATGCATGGCACCCTCAGAGGCACATCGGGGTGAAAAGCGGTCTACCTAAAACCACTTTCTCCAATCCCCAATGTCACGTGTAGAAAAATAATTTGATATGTGTCATTCCCATAGATTGCGTACGAAAAGAGAAGAGTTAACGAATTCTTCAGTCACATAAGTACAGTTGCTCAAGTACTTTACGTCGTGCAGCGTCAGGTAAGCGCCACTAGAAGGACTATCCAGAGGCTAATCATTTTGAAGCTAAAAACCGAGTGTGATAGGCTGTAATTCGGACAAGTACCATCGTCAACGGTCTATGATTAAAAACTTGATGACTATCACTCTTCAAAATATGGATGGCATTAGTCTGCTTCGGGCAATCAATGCTTCATTCATAAGTAGAGTAATCTCAAATTGGATCAACTTCCTAATTTCTGTGAAGTTAAGGAAGACAAAAATCGTGTTTTCTACAAAACTGGGAGACATGGACCAGGCCAATCAAACAACATCCAGTGAAACGGGATTTTTGGCTAACATGGAAAATACATCAATGAGTAAGAAAGAGAATTCGATCGCACAGATACTAGCAACCAAATTCCATACTGACCCTGTGACAAAACCAAAATTAGAGGTCAGACTAAATCCTATCATGAGGGATTTTATCATCAAAAGACATGTGGACATGCACTACAAATGAGAAGAAAAGGGGAAGCGGAGTAAGCGATAGAAGAAAGGAGTCAGAGCTGAGGTGGTCGAAAGCGTTGGGGAAAATAAACCAATCTAGTTGAACACTCTGAAAGAAGAAATCACCAAGCTGGAATAAGTTCTCAGGTTGAAATGAGTACGTTTCAGAAAATTTTGGACATATGGCATTCAATGAAAAAGCCTCAGATATGCCAGACCTGTTTATAACGCTTCCTATAAAGTAGGAGAATAGTTGTGATGCGTTACTCTTTTGTGTAACCAATCTCTATCTTTAAACTCTAGGGAAGTTGAGTCGTTTGGAATCTCGCATGTAAATTTTCTATATATATTGTCCCAAGGATAAAAAGAGGAAAGAGGGGGCCTTCCCTCGTTGCAGGTAGACTTTGTAAAATCATGGAGCTAAACTGAATATATGATGCAGAAGCAATTTTTGAACTATTTATGAAAAGATTCTAATCGGTTGTGATATGAGTTTTGTCTTCTTTCATAGTGTGTGTTTCCTGTGTCTTTAAAATTCTATTTGCAATTTCCTCTTTTAAATTGGAGAGTTAAAAGTCTGAAATTCATCTGATGATGATCTAGACTTAGCAATTTAAATTCATGTGATTCTCTTCTCAACTATTTCAGAATTCATTTTAATATTCTCTAAAACATTTATGTGTTTTCCTTTTCGTTCCTTTTCCATGCAAATTTCAATTTGAAAACTCAGACTCATTGCCTCACTTAGCCTTTCTCCTCTAGATAGTTCTAATGACCTGCCACTACATTATTGATTTATGACTCCATAGCCCAAATGTCACCCCCACTTCTTCAAAAAATTTATAATACCCCCCAAAACAAACCAAATCTAGCCAATGATTTACAAGAAATATCAATTGACATGAGAGATCTCTCTCTGAGTTGAGCAGGCTAGTGCCCAACTCTAAATCTAGTTGAAACAGTTACCTCTATCATTTGTCTATTCATCCAAAAAAAATTTACAGTTTGCTAACAACCCCCACCGTAAGGGACTACATTAAATGGAGCCAAGGTTCCCCTGAAATATCCTTGCAAGGGATCATTAGAACTTCCTTCCCCCAGAACAATAGTTTTTAAAGTGGATTAAGTTAAAGTTGAGCTTGTGTCAAAACACGACATCCCATATGAAAAATGAGCGCCAATTGTGTTTTGTATGGTGGAAGTAGAAATAGTGGATGAAGTCACCATAGAGACTGTGCCATTTCTAGAAGTTGTAGGTGTATGGATAGAGGTAATCCTTGTAGGTGAAGGTGGGGGAGGGGGCATGAAACCCCCTCTAGCTACGACCGAGATGGGAGTATGGGGACTCCCGATAGAGGTATCATTATTTTATTCCATTGCCAATCACCTAACGAGACAACGATCAGGGGCAGTCACCTAAGGAGGGACTATCTGAAAAAGGATTGGCACTGAGAGGTCAGTGATTGGAGGGTTTTTAGATCTGAAACCTTCAACTTCGAGGTCATAAACAATAGTATCCTCTGGTGAAAGTGTATATTCTATAGGAACATGATCGAGCACAATTTATTGTGGCTCGGTCTATTTGAAATAACCCTCTTTGATCTATCCTTCGCCTCAGCGGTGGTGGAGGTGGCTCCAAAGTTACCGTCGGAAGGCTCTGGAGCCTATGTGAACAAAAAATATGTTGATGTTCCACCTTGTGAAATGATCAATTGATACTATAAGGTAAATCTAGGGAAAAACACATAGCATACATTATAAAGTCCCTAAATACAAATCAAGCAATCAGGAGAATGGAAGAAAGAACAATTACACCAACCAATACTAGAGAAACTACCGGCGCAAGTGTAACTCGAACACATAAACACCCTCTGAGTATACTTTGCAAAGCATGGTTCGATGTCTATCCTAGGTACCGTGGTATACCCTTGCAGTCACCTATGTGAGTCCCTATAAAAGGAAATTAGGTTTCCAACATGCATTTAGTCACCAGGAGGATATAGTCGACAGTCAGGCAAATCGTATGAGCAGGATAACTATGTCTGAAGCCTTTCAAAGGTACCGAAAGAAAATGGTCCAGAAGACAAATGAGCATCCCAAATGGATTCGAGGTCCATGAAGCTTTGTAGTCAAATTAATTTTGTGGAATCCTAGGAATTTCCCTCAATATAAGATCCCCATTACGCTTAGTCTAGATTTGGAGGGGTTATCTCCTCTACCTTTCCTCGCGCGACCTCATGGTTAGCCCCTGTGTTAAAGGGGGTCCTAGATAACTCTTAAAAAATCGGAATTCAACACTCCCTATCTCAGACTCTTAAGTTTATTTAAGTGGCTTTGAAGAGTTTCCTCTCCACACGTAATCCAAGGCACTAAATCTTTGTCTAATTGGTGTACCCTATAAATAAAAAGGTCTAATTTATTTTAACATTAAGAGTTAATTTTAGTGGCTTGATTACTCAGTGGTACGGAAGTGAAACTCATGGTGTTCTTTGAGAGACAAAAGATAAGAGTTAATAATCTTTTAGAACATTGTGTTGAAAGAAAACTACGTTCTACAGATGAAAAATTGTATTTTTAACTTTGAAGGTGCAAACTTTTCAAAATGAAAACCAAGATCCTAATATGCAATCTTTCCTAGAATGCTTTTTCATTCCAAATGAAATGCAACTACTTAAAATTTCAAGGAAGAAGATGAGAAGGAACATTGGGTTGAGAACTCTTTTTCTTTTATAAAAACAAATTAAGCTACTAAAACCAAACAAACGAGCAAATTAGAAAGCAAATGCAGTCAAGAAACTACAACAATTATATTTTATTTTTATATGCTTATGAAATGAAAATAACAAAAAACTATATTTTTTTTCTTTTCAAAGCATAATAAGAGAGAAGGATAACAAACCAAAGATTGACTCAGGTCTTAAACCACTTCGTAAGAGTATGGATTCATCATAATCCAAAGGAGAACCTAAATCTTACAAGTACACCCTTAACCTTGACAACAAATAGAAAGAGACAAAGAAAACAAAAAATATTTATTTACAACTCCATAGACAATCTAAGACTAAAAAATCTCCCAACAACTGTTCACAGAGGCCTTTGTTACTTAGGAGGACCTGAGAGACCAAAAGGTTTCTTGGAAGAAAAGGAAAAGTTGTTTTAAATAGTTTTCAAAAGTATAGGTACACATGCTTTGTACAGACAGACCGTGTATGTATGTGTGTTGGGTATAGAAAAAAGTGTGTATATTGCTAAACCAACTGAAAAAAGAGATAAATATTAGAAAGATCATCCAGATCAGAAAAACTGGAAACACCTGGAAGGTGACAAAATACTCTTATAGACTCAGCAAGTAGTGAAAACAACAAGAATTCACACCAAAAATAATCTCCTAAAATACCCTAGAGAGACTCCCTAGCTGAGTCACCAATTGTGCTATGGGGAAAAATCCCCCTAATTTAGGTCTAGTGACTAGGTAGAGCCTTTACACCTTAAAAGAAAAAAAATCTTCTATTCTACCCAAATCCAACAAGACCTTACGATAATTAAGGGAACAGAGTGAATATCAAAATGTGTACCTTAAGTCCTTTTGTCTATTGTTGATCCCTTGTAGTTGTTGGTCGTTCCAAGATTGTAGGTCTCCTCCCAAAGCTGGCTTGAAACAATGTTACATAACAAACTATGACAACATATGCATAACTATCAAGATCATATAAAGGGTTAGATATTCATGAAAAACATCCATAAATATAAACATCAATACATAAAGATATGGGACAAGAAGTTTTCTCTTTTATTAATAAGAAAATTGGAAGTTACAACCTAAATTTTGTTGGTGCCACTCTACGAACCTTGCCTGGGTTCCTCTTCTTTGACTCCAAGTGCAATATTCCCAATATTCTATCCTTACAACCAACATGCCAATATAGGGGAAAGGGATGGATTGTACAAGGAGGATGAATGTAATGGAATGTTGAGGATGAAACATAGATCATAATGCAAGGCAACTTGGAAT
>SNQJ01S0082499.1:20779-51033 GCA_010110895.2 Picea sitchensis
CCTATAGTGATAATAGTGGAGGTCATTCAATGTAAGGTGGACTAGGTCCACTATATTATTAAATAAGGCCCACTATGGTAGTTAGATATAATAAATGTAAAAGGACTTCTTAGAAGGTTCTACTTCTAGAAGATTCCTCCTTTAGAATGTTCTTAGATGATGGTAGCACTATATAAAGGGGTTCAAGCAATGTAATGAGACATGAAGAGAAGTATTGTATTTGGAGAGGTAGCTCAATAGGAGGAAGCCCCCTCGAAGAGGAAAGTGAACAGGAGAGGAACCCTTCCATAATAAGATCCATTGTATGGTGTTGCCCTACCTCAAGGGTTTGATAATAGTAAAGTGGTGTTTTTCTATATTGTTCTTCTATATCTGTTGTGGTGCTTTTGTATTTAGTATTGGGTTCTTAACAATTCTCTTGCCTCTCTTTCATATATCCAAATGACCCTCCTAGGGCCCTTTTATATGAAACAATAATGGTTATTTGGTTGTCATAAGGGATACAAGAGGTAAAATGGTTTCACAACCTAAGACAACCCATAAACTCTACCAAAAAGCATGGAATTTATATTTTTTTGCAATTTTTTAGAGTACACTTGGGATTTCAGGTATGAAACTAACACATGTACGTGGTATTTTAGGTATGTAGCTAGCATGTGTGCGCGCTCTGCATATGTATCAGGGTGCGTATACCATGCAAAAAAATGTTTTTTGAGAAGAACTCCAACAAAAAAGGTTGAAAAATGTGTGAATGAGTAAGCCAACATCAGAAATGCATAGTAGTGGCATTTTGGGTTATGACAATAGGGAAAAAAAGAGAAGTAAAATACCAACTGTATTTAAAAAAGCATAAGGTCAAGAGTTGAGAAAGGGTTGTGGATTTTTTTTATATATGATCTTGTTTATTGTTTATGATTTATAGAACACATTGAAAATAATTAATAAGTAAAATACCAATTGTAGCTATAAAAGAATGAGGTCAAGAGTTGAGAAAGGGTTGTGGGTTTTGGGAATATTGTACTTGAGGTTTCTTGAAAAGATAATGTTGAGAACATCATCCTTGTGTCTTGATTAAAAAACAATTTGTTGGAAAATTTTAATTCTATATATGATATTATTGATTGTTTATGATTTCAACCAATGTTTTCATACAACTTCACTCACATTAATTCATTTTTATTGATGGAGTTGGAGGAAAGGGAAGGGGGAAACAAAGAAATTGTGGAGGGTTTTGATGGATTTATTATAGCCAAACATTTTATTGTTTTCATATTAAGGACTAAAAGGATTTTCCAAGGTTTCTACACTTTAAGACAAATTTCCATCCTTAAAATTTTCCCTGTTTCAAATTATCATTATCTTGGAAAAAATGACCTTAATGGTGGGTCAAGATATAGGCCATTAGACTGCATGATGGAAGAAGTTAAATTTTTAGTTATACCAAGGTCATTTGAAATCTATCATAGGTACATCATGCAAGGAAATGCTCTATAGCTAGTATGAATCCATAAAAACAAAGGAATTTATGAGAAGGTTATGGTCGTTAGTGGGAATGATGGTCTGGGCATCTCCACAATGCAACATCATAGTGAAATCACATTGTAGGGTTGCGATTGTGAAACCAAGGAAGGAGATAATTAAAGTATCCATTGACCTAGGGATAGTGGATGAAAAACCCCAATATTCATTGAAACTACCTTAAGGAGGAGTTTCCATGCTAAAAATATATAGAAGTTCTTGAAATAATGGGTTGATAAGAAATGGAAGAAGAAATTGGGGTTTTAACTCTATTTGTATATAAAGGCCTGGTTACATTGTTCCACCATGCATAAATCTTAGATCTTGGTACGTAACTTACCCAACCACCGACATGTTAGCCACACTACTTCAAAACACACTTCAAGAACTGATTTTGAATTCTGATAACAATTAATTAATAAAGAAGCATGAAAGAAGCAGAATAATAGCACATGCACTAATCAATATTCATGCTTCAAAATAAATGACTTGCATAACAATAACTAACAAGCATTCATATTATAAATATGAATCTCAAAGATTATGATTAATACACAACGAAAATAAATACACAAGCAAAGGAAACCATGACAAAGAGCACTTATCTTAAACAAAACTAGTCACCAACCTCCTGCAGACCAAGGACATTCCACCTAAACTTAGACACTGATGCTCCAAGCCTCAACAACAGGTCACCCCCGAGCTAGAGCTATGAATCCAGAAGTGTGGGTTCTAGAGTGTCACTCAGTTATGTATTTATTTATTCCGCTGATGTAACTCCTCGAGTTTTTAGCCCCATATTAAATGTTATATTTTGTTAAGTTATGAAAGGACAAAGTTCCTAAACAATTATTAAGAGGCCAATGTGCCTAGGAAATTTAATGTTTTGATCATTATTAATATAAAACACATCGATGGCTGCTAGACAGACAAGGACAAGAGTTATAGGAGGATATGATTCCAAAAGAGAGGGGGCTTGAGGGGATAAGTATTTACCTTATACTTTATTTACCCATTTTGTTTTAATGGAGAATAATAGTTACATGAGCTTCTTGGGGCAGGGGAGACCAAGTGGCTTCTTAATTCCAAGAATTACATAAACCCATCCTTGGTCTATTTGGGGATTCTCACTCTTGTTCTCATTCTTGTTGTTTTGTTGGTTGCTTCACTCATTCACCCAATTTATCGTTTCTCACACATTTCGTTGGGATTTCACTCCATTCATTCTACCACCCACTCATATTTCCTCATTCGTTTCTTGGCTTGGGAAAGGAAAATGAATTGTTGAAGAGAAACCATGGTATTGTTGTTTGTAGAGACTGTTGGTGTATTCCAATAATGAATCAAGATATTCATGTCTGAGATGCTTTGGTCTGTGCTCAGTTTTTCTCACAGCTGTGAGTCTTGAGAGTCCCAACATGGAGATTCTCGACCAGCTGCACTAGATCCCAGTAAGGAGATGGACAACCCGAGGGACTATGTGGCAGAGAACAGGAGGTCCATTCTCTTGGGTTGTGCAGGCTGGGTAGAAGAGAGATGGGTAATTGGATTGATGTGGGTGCTAAGAATCCTATGACAACTTGAGTATTGAATGGTTTAGGAATTCGAGTAACACTCTAGAACAGTCCTTGTGTATGCATAGCCCTGGATAGGGGGTGAAACTGTTGCTGAGACTTGGAACAAGAGTGTCTACGGTTGGGTGAAACGTCCTTGGTCTGGAGCCATTTGGTGCCTTATTTTCAAAAAAGATAAGTGTTCTCTTTTATGGTTATTTACCTGTGTATGTTTTATTCCATTGTATATTTATTTATCTTTGAATTCATTATTTAGAATATGCATGCTTGCTGGTTATGACTGTGCATGGATTAGTTTATGTTGTGGAATGAATCTTTATTTCCACATGTGATTTTCATGTCTCTTAATTAACTTAGAGGTGACTCGAATTGAAGAAGTCATTGTGAAGTGAGTCCCTAGACTGCAACGTGCCTCGCCTGCAGGTGATTGGGTGTGTTGTAGTCAGATTAAGTGGTGTAGCTCGACCTGTGGGTGGCTCAGCATGTTACAAATTGGTATGAGAACCACAGGTTGAAACACCGGGTCAGAATGGGTTGGATATATTAGACAAGATCTTGTGGTTGATATCGACTTATGACCTTGAATTTGTGAATCTTACGAGGAATGGCCTTGCAGAGTCTGTGCAGAAGCTAGAACGTATGAGATCCTTCGTAAGGTATTGAAGGATCGTGACCGTTCCTTTCGAATTTGGGAATGATTGCCACCGTGGGATCAAGAGAGATCTGGACCATTGGATTAGAGGGCAGGTGAACAGGGGTTGTCCTATGGAGGTGAATAGGAGGTTGGGGTAAGAATTAATTCCTAACCATAAGATATGGTTGATCAATCATCAAACATCAATCGAATCCAATTAGGAGAGGAAGAACTTTGGAACTTCACCACTTCGACGATCTTGGTAGGCAGGCAAGGCCTGAACTATTGAAGACTAGAGTCATGAAACTCTGTCCACCATCCGATATGTTGGGAGGTGTAGAGGGATCTCTACCTTTGATCGTGGTCAACCAACATTGACCACTTCGGGAGTTTTCACTCTGGGAGTTTTAAACTTTGATGAACTGCTATAACCTGGAGTCCTGGAGCAATGAAGTCTTGAAGTCTCGTCAACTATAAGATTGAGGGGGAGGACTACAGGAGTGTTTCGAGCTGTCATATCTAGCAAGGGTGGAAGGACAAAGAATTTTGGAAGCTTCGTAACCTTTCCACTTTGGAGTTTGGTAGTTCGGGAGTATGGGGGTCTTCTGGAGAGAGAATCCTCAAAGCCCAAATCTTGGATTTAATCATAGTCATTGTTTGTGGGAGGAGTGTGAGCCGTTGATTTCATTCGACGTTCAACTATCCAAGAGGTATCATGTGTTGGACTAAAATTTGATTGATGATGTGGCAAGGGCCATGTGAGGACACATGTCACCTAGATTCAACACCTTTTAGACATGATCTGCCCATTTTTTTGGTAACACATGGAACACGCACCATGCGTCCACGTCACCCTAGGTGACATCAGCGTGCCATGTTGCTTCTGGGAGTATGTGACTTCAGGGGTTTTCAAGTTCCTACAAGTGAAAAGTGTCAAAGCTCGAAGTCGCAAAGGCATGCAACCCGTCGATCTAGGATCCCTTCAGGATATCTCTCGACCATTGGATCAAGGAGGAGGAGAACGATAAGTACTTCAGAGGATTGTCACTTCGGGGGAATTGAGAGACACAGGAAAACAATGTCCCAGAGCCCCAGAGCATCAAATTTCTGAATTGGCAGAGAGTTGTCCATCTCAACATTTGATTAAGTCACAACCATCAATTTTCGTTGAAGCTTCCAATTGGGGGCGGGTCCTTCCATTCAACAGGAGATCGAGTCTTGATCGTCCGATTTATACTGGTGGAGTTAGTGAAGACTTCGGTGAAGTGAAACTCCGGGGGAAATTGGAAGTTGACAATGAAGAACAACCGAAGGCCAAAGTCCGTAGGACTTGGTCCCAATGTTGGTATTGTGATAAGGTAAAAGGGGCCTGGGAGGTAACCCAACCCTCATTTATGTTGTTCGTGCAAGATCCCATGTGTAATAACACAAAGTGAAGCGCTAAGGAAGGATTAAGCCCATGGTTTCGAGCCGTGGTCACCCGGGAAAGTGATTTGAAGGAAGCGCCTGTGTAGAATTGAATTATGCATTGACTAAGGGATAACATGGAAGTGTTAGATGATGCAGACTGATAGGTGATATATATATATATATATATATATATATATATATATATATATATATACATATATATATATATCTCTCTCTCTATAATGCATTATTCTTCTTGAATTGAGAAGAAAAAGGACACGTAGCATTGTTTGGAAAATTTTGTTTATCATATGCTTAATTCTAACAAAATGGTCGCGTCATTGTTTGGAAAATTTTGTTTATCATATGCTTAATTCTAACAAAATGGTCACTTGGACATTTTGCAGAATTAAGGGGTTTAAACGTATCAATTTAGAATGCGTATTCAAGAAATGGAAGAAGGAGAGGGATTTTCCAGCCATGATAAGGAGGCCAAATGTCAAAATATTAGAGTTGGTAATGCAGAGACAGAATCCAATGAACACAAGGGTAGAGGGGAGCAAGAAACATTGATAGAAATTGTAAGAATCTTGAAAATAGAAGTGCAGAGCTTAAATCAATTGCAAATGAAAACAAAGAATGGCTTAAAACAAGAGGAATAAGGCAGGTATCATGAAAGAAGAGATTATTATGGAAGAACCAGTTATTTAAGAAGTGTTAGAAGAAATCATAGATATCACTCATATCCCTACTCAACAAGGAAGTTTTATGCATATGGAGATTCCATAAGTAGTCCAGAGGTGTCTCCTGTTAGGCACCAAAGAAGAAGACGTGAATTGGAAGGTTTACAAGGAGAGTTGAGGAATCTTAATTCACCATCCTTTTATGGTGAAATAGAAAGGGAATATGATGTTGAGGCATGGTTTCTTGAACTCATGAGTTATTTTCAATTGCATAACTATTCATCAAACCTATAATCTAGGATTTCCACCTACCATTTACATGGGAAAGATGTTATATGGTGGGATCAGCTGAAGCAAGTTGAGCATGTTGATGAGAATAGGATCACTTGGAAGAAATTCAAGAAATATTTTCAGAAGGAGTACCTCTCAGAGAACTTCTATGACAAGAAAATGCAGGAGTTATTTAAACTTAGGCTAGGAAGCATGACCATGGCATAGTATGAAAGGAACTTTTAGGGGCTTCTAAAGTATGCGTGTTTTATAAAATATGAGAAGGTAAAAGTACAAATGTTTTTAAGTGGATTACCATCCTTTTATAAAGAGAATATTAAATACGATGAACCCAGGACTTTGACTGAGACCATCAAGAAGGATAAGTACATGTATGAGAAAGGAAAAGGCAGAGAGTCCATGCGTAAGTCTTGAAAGGATAAGAAGAAGGAGAATTTTGATCAAAGGAAGAAGGGATTCAAACCTCCTTTCAACAAAAATGAACCTAATAAAAATCATCAAGACCAGTATGCTAAGGATGAATCCAAGAAAGAAGACTCCTTGGGAAAAACAGGAAGACCACCAATCCAATGTTTGGGATATAAAGAATAACATATGTACAAGGATTTCCGTCACAAAAAGGATAGAGTGAATACCATGCACAACACCAAGAGGCTACAACAGTACAAGACATGGGAATAATTTATGCAGCTTTAGATGATCCACAAGAAGAGCACCAATCCAATATAATCGAGGTGGAAGGTAAGATCATAAATAAGATTGTTGATATTTTAATTGATTCGGGAGAAAGACATTGTTACATTGATCCTAAAATAGTGGATAGATTACGTTTGGAGAAACACAAGTTTGAAAAATCAAGTTTGGTTCAGCTAGCCACTAGAACCAAAAGGAGAATCCATGATATGGTCAAAGGATGTTCCATAAGTATTAATGGTGTGAATACTAGTGCTGATATAAATATTATACCAATGGGGTCTTATGTTATTCTAATTGGAATGGTTTGTTGGAAAAGCATCATGTTTTCCTAGATTTTCATAGCAAGACATTTACATGTCTTGATGGAGATGGAAAACAGAGCATCGTGAAAGGAGTTCCAAGACCCATATCTATAAGATATATTTCATCCTTACATCTTAAGAGGTGTTTCAGAAAATGATATCAATTGTATGCAACCCATGTGGAGGAGCCAAAAAAGAAAAGGGGCCAAGCCGTGAAGATTTTTCAGTACTACAAGAATTTGAAGATGTATTCCAAGAAATACCAGGGTTGCCACAAAAAAGGGAGATATATTTCACTATTGATTTAGTGCCAGGAGCTTCCCCGATGTCAAAAACACCTTACAGAATGAGCACACCAGAATTAAAATAATTACAAATGCAGTTGGAATAATTATTGAGGAAATGATACATACGTCCAAGTGTTTCACCTTGGGGAGAACTAGTACTTTTTGTCAAAAAGAAATATGGAAATTTGAGACTGTGTATTGAATTTTGACGACTAAATAAATCCACTGTGAAGAACAAGTACCCACTACCCAAAATTGATGACCTCTTTGATCAGCTAAGAGGATAAAATATATTTTCAAAAATAGACTTGAGATTGGGATACCATCAGGTAAGAATCAAGGAAGAAGACATCAATAATACATCCTTTAGAACTTGATATGGACATTATAAATTTGTAGTGGTGCCATTTCGATTGTCCAATATACCAGCTGTATTTTTGTGCTTAATGAATGGCTTATTCAAAAATTACTTGGATATGTTTGTCATAGTATTCATGGATGACATACTTGTCTATTCTAAGTGTAGGAAGAGCTTGAACATCACCTAATATTGGTATTGCAAGTGCTAAGGGAACATCAATTGTATGCCAAGCTTAGTAAGTGTTGTTTTTATCAAGAGAATATCCATTAATTGGGGCACATTATTTTAGAACATGGTATAGCAATAGATCTAGATAATATTGAAGCCATTAGAGGATGTCCAACACCCATGAATGTTCCAGAAGTTAGATATTTTATGGGGTTAGTTGGTTACTATAGAATATTTATAGCAGGGTTCTCTAAGACTTCTCATCCCATCACTTCTTTGCAAAAGAAGGGAATTTAATTTTAATGGACATCTGAGTTTGAAGAGAACTTTATTTTGTTGAAAGAATTACTTACTAGTGCACCTATTTTAAAGATTGTTGACCCAAATGAAATTTTTGTGGTATGTATAGATGCATGCAAGGAGGGACTTGGTGGATTCCTCACTCGAAATGGACATGTAATTAGTTATGATTCCATAAATCTTAAATATCATTAGAGGAACTATGCCACACATGAATTGGAACTTGCTGCGATTGTTCACGCATTGAATATGTGGAGGTATTATCTCATGGGAAAGAGATTTGAATTAAGAATAGACCATAGTGGTCTGAAGTATCTTTTTGAACAACCAAATTTGAATGCCAGGCAAACAAGATGGCTGGAATTTTTAAGTGAATACAAATTTGACATCAAGCATATCAAAGGAAAAGAAAATAAAGTTTCTGATGCACTTAGCATAAGAGTACATCTAATGCATGCCACAACTATTAGTATGCATCAATCATATTTAAAGAGAAAAATTTTAGATTATGTTGTCACAGATCAACATTACCTATAGGTAAAAGAAAGATTACAAAAATAAAATATACAACATAAAATGAAAGAGTATGAGATGAAGGAAGATGGATTACTTATGCATAAAAATAGAGTTTATGTTCCTAGTTCCGGAGAGTGCAAGAATTTGGTATTAAAAGAAATGCATAATGTTCCACATGCTGGACATACCAGTTACCAGAAAATAATTGCAGCAGTAAGAAGCCAATTATTTTGGATGAGAATGAAAAAGGATGTTGTTGATTACATTGCTATATGTATGGAATGTCAGAGAGTGAAGGCTGAGCATAGGCACCCAATAGGTTTTCTACAACCATTACCAATTCCATAGAAGAAATGGGAAGTGGTAACCATTGAATTTATAAAACAAAATCCCAGAACAACAAGAAAACATGATTCGATCATGGTATTGGTTGATAAATTAACAAAGGATACTCATTTTTTTCCTGTAAAAACAACTCATACAACAACTAATATTGCATAAATTTACATGAAAGAGATTTCTAGGTTGCATGGGATACCTAGGACAATTGTCTCGGATAGAGACACAAAGTTTACTTCAAATTTATGGAGGGAATTATTTAAAGGATTCAGTAAAAATATGAAATTTAGCACAACATACCATCCATAATGAGATGGGAAGACAAAGAGAATCAACTGAGTAATTGAATACATGTTGAGAATGTATGTGATGGATAAGCCATTTAAGTGGGAAGATTACTTGCACTTGGTTGAGTTTGCCTATAATAATGGGTATCAAGCTTCAATGAAAATGAGCCCATTTGAAGCGTTGTATGGAAGGAAATGTAATACTCTAGGGAGTTGGGACAACCCAATAAATAACGTGGGAATTGGGTCAGAATTGCTCAAGGATATGGAAGATGAGATGGTTAGGATTAAGAAGAATTTAAAGGCTGCTCAAGATAGATAGAAAATTTATGCAGATAAGAACATGATAGCTAGATAATTTAAAGTAGGGGATCATGTGCTTTTAAAATTGAATCCCAAGAAGAGCTCTTTGAAGTTGGGTAGTTGTACAAAGCTGGCAGCCAGATTCTATGGTCCATTTGAGATATTTGACATAATAGGGCCAATTGCATACATTCTTGCATTGTCTTCTTCCATGAATGTGCATAATCTATTTCATGTCTCTTTTCTAAAAACATATGTACATGATCCTAACCATGTTATTGACTGGCATATGATTCAAGTAGATACCGAGTGGATTATTTTGGCATGATCTTAACCATGTTATTGATTGGCATAGTACCCACAATTTTTTGAATTTTTTTTGAGATTTTGATCTCTATTTTGTATATGCACCGAGGATAGTGCCAAAATAAGAGGGAGGGGATGTAACACCTAGGGTTTTGATCCTTGTATTAAATATTTTATTTTGTTAAGTTATGAAAGGCCAGAGTGCCTAAACAATTATTAAGAGGCCAATGTGCCTAGGAAATGTAATGTTTTGATCATTATTAATATAAAACACATCGTTGGCTGCTAGATGGACAAGGACAAGAGTTATAGAGGGATATGATTCCACAAGAGAGGGGGCTTGAGGGGCTAACTATTTACCTTATAATTTATTTACCCAGTTTTTTTTAATGGAGAAATTTTTTTACATGAGCTTCTTGGGGGGGGAGGCCAAGTGGCTCCTTAATTCCAAGAATTACATAAACCCGTCCTTAGTCTATTTGGGGGTTCTCACTCCCATTCTCATTATTGTTCTTATGTTGGTTGATTCACTCATTCACTCCAACACTCGCTCACCAAATTACTCACTTCTCACACCTTTCATTGGGATTTCACTCCATTCATTCTACCACCCACTCATCTTTCCTCATTCATGTCTTGGATTGGGAAAGGAAAATGAACTGTTGAAGAGAAACCATGGTATTATTGGATGTAGATATTGTTGGTGTATTCTAGCCATGAATCAAGACCTACATTCCTGAGATGCTTTGGTATGTGCTCATTTTTTTTCATAGCTACGAGTCCTGGGAGTCCTAACATGGAGATTTTGGACCAACTGCACTAGAGCCCTGAAAGGAGATGGACAACCTGAGGGACTACATGGAAGAGAAGGGGGGGTCCATTCTATTGGGTTGTGCAGGATGGGTAGAAGATAGATGGGCACTTGGATTGTTGTGGGTGCTGAGAATCCCCTGAGAGCTTAAGTTCTGACTAGTTTGGGAAGCTGAGTGACACTCTGGAACTGTCCTTGTGGATTCATATCCCTAGATCGGGGGTGACACTTATGCAAATAATTGGAACAACAATCTCTACGATTGGGTGGAACATCCTTGGTCTGTAGCCAATTGGTTTCTTATTTTCAGAAAAGATAAGTGCTCTCTGTTATGGTTATTTACCTGTGTATATTTTATTCCGTTGTGTATTTATTTATATTTGAATTCATTATTTAGAATATGAATGCTTGTTGGTTATGACTTTGGATGGCTTAGTTTATGTTATGGCATGAATATTATTTCCTCATGTTATTTTCATGTCTCTTAATTAACTTAGAGGTGACTCGCATTGAATAAGTCATTGTGAAGTGAGTCCCTAGACTACAACGTGCCTCACCTGCGGGAGGTTGGGTGTGCTGCAATTAGATTAAGTGGCGTAGTCAGGCCTGTGGGTGGATGGGTATGTTACATTCCACCATGCATAAATATTATGTCTTGGTATGTAACTTACCCAACCACCAACAGGTTAGCCACGCTACTTCAAAACACACTTCAAGAACTAATTTTGAATTCTAATAACAATTAATTAATAAAGAATCATGAGAGAAGAACAATAATAGCACATGCACTAATCAAGATTCATGATTCAACATAAATGACACGCATAAAAATAACTAACAAGAATGCATATTATAAATATTAATCTCAAATATTATGATTAATACACAATGAAAATAAATACACAACCAAAGGAAACCAAGACAAAGAGCACTTATCTTAAACAAAACTAGTCACCAACCTCCTACAGACCAAGGATGATCCACATAAACTTAGACAATGATGCTCCAAGCCTCAATAATAGGTCACCCCTGAGCCAGGGCTGTGAATCCACAAGGATGGTTTCTAGAGAATCACTCAGCTTCCCAAACCGGTCAACACTCAAACTCTCATAGGTTTATCAATACACAACAATCCAAAGTACACCAAATCTCTTCTCTCCATCCTACACCACCCAAATACCATGAACCCCCTTCACTTCCACACAGTCCCTCAGGTTGTCCACTTCTTTCTAGGGACCCAGTGCATCTAGTCAAGAAGCTCCATGCTGGGACTCTCAAGATTTGCAACTGTGAAAAAAGTTTAGTACATGCACTTGCATCTCAAACATACAAGCNTGAATGATGAGAAACAATGTATTAAGAAACCCCAAACAACCCATATACATTTATATATATTTACATGGGAAATCAAGAACCACATGCCTTTCCCCCAAGAAGCTCATGTAACCACTTATTTCTCTCTAAAATTCCAAGGTGGGTGAAATACGATAATTTAAAAATACTTAGTCCCTTTAGCCCCCTCGCTCGTGGAATTATAGCCCTCTATAAGTCTTGTCCTTATATATCTTACATCCAATGATGTATTTTATTATTTGCAATGTTCAAAGTATTACATTTCCTAGGCACTCCAACCTCGTTTAATTGTTTGGGCTCTTCGACCATTCATCAGATAAAAAAAATACATTATTTAATTTGGGGTTTAAAAACTGGGGTATTACGTTCCCCTCCCCTTTATTTTGGCATTGTCCTTAGTGCATATACAAAACATAAATCAAAATTTCAAAAATCTTCAAAAATTCATGGGTACTGTTCCCACATGGCATCTTCATACTTCCAAGTAGCATCTTTAGGACCGTAATAGGTCCACTGAACTTTTACCGATTCTATGACTCGATTTTAGAGAATTTTGACTTTTATGTCCAATATGTGCATCAATTGGACCTGAAAGTATACTTCTTGCTACACTTGAATCAAATTCCAATCAATAACATGGTTATGATCATGTACATACATTTTCAACAAAGATGCATGAAATACATTATGCACATTCATGGAAGAAGGAAATGCAAGAATGTATGCAACATTCCATATTCTATACAATATCTCAAATGAGCCACATAATTTGGTTGCTAGCTTTGTACAACTGCCCAACTTCGATGACCTCTTCTTGGGCTTCACTTTCAAAATCACATTCTCTCCCACTTTAAATTATCTAGTTGTCTCATTTTTATCTGCATAAATATTTTGTCTATCTTGTGTTTCTTTGAAATTCTACTTAATTTTAACCATCTGGTCTTCCATATCCTTGAGCAATTCTAGCCCAAGTACTACTCTATCTGCCGGGTTGTCCCAACTAACTGGAGTATTTCATTTTCTACCATACAAAACTTTGAATGGGATCATCTTCAATGAAGCTTGATACCCATTATTATAAGAAAACTCAACCAAATGCAAGTAATATTCCCACTTAGATGGCTTATCCATCAAATACATTCTCAACATGTCCTCAATCACTTGGTTGACTCTTTACGTCTGCCCATCTGATTGTGGATGGTATGTTGTGCTAAAATTAAGATTGGTACCAAATCCTTTAAATAATCCTCTCCAAAAGTTTGAAGTAAACTTTGTATCTATGTCTGAAACAATTTTCATAGGTATCCCATGCAACATAGGAATTTCCCTGATATAAATTTCTGTAAAATTAGTTGTTGTATGGGCCATTTTTACAAAAATAAAATGAGCAACCTTTGTCAATTTATCCACAACTACCATTATTTAGTCATGTTGCCTTGTTGTCTTGGGAAACTTAGTGATAAAATAAATGGTTACCACTTCTTATTTCTTCTCTAGAATTGGCAATGGTTGTAGTGAACCCATTGGGTGTGTATGCTAAGATTTCATTTTCTGACATTCTATACATTTGAAAATGCAATCAACAACATCCCTCTTCATTCCATGCCAAAAGAATTGGCTTATTAGTACTGCAATTGTTTTCTAGTAACCAGGATGTCCGACATATGGAACATTACCCATTTCTTTTAATATCAAATTCCCAAGTTCTCCAAAACTAGGAACACAAATTCTATTCTTATGCATAAGTAATCCATCTTCCTTAATATCATACTCTTTAATTTTCTGATGTACATTTTCCTGTTGTAAATTTTCTTTTACCTGTAGGTAATGTTGATCTATAACAACATCTACAATTCTTACTGATGCATACTAATGGTTCTAGCATGCATGAGATGTAGTCTTATACGGAGTGCATCAACAACTTTATTTTCTTTCCCTTTGATATGCTTGATGTCAAAGTCTTACTCACTTAAAAATTCCATCCATCTTGTCTACCTAGCATTCAAGGTTGGTTGTTTTAAAATATATTTCAAACCACTATTGTATGTCCTTAATTCAAACATATTTCCCATGAGATAATTCCTCCGCATCTTCAATGCATGAACTATGGAAGCAAGCTACAAATCATGCGTGGAATAATTCCTCTAATGTTATTTAATATTCCTAGACTCATAACTAATGACATGTCCATTTTGAGTGAGGACTCCACCAAGTCCTTCCTTGCATGCATCTGTACATACCACAAAACTCTCATTTGGGCCAACAATCTTCAAAATAGATGCACTAGTAAGCAATTCTTTCAACAAATTAAATTTCTCTTCACACTTTGTTTTCCATTCAAACTTAATTTCCTTCTTTTGCAAAGAAGTGATGAGATGAGAAATTTGAGAGAATCCTCCTATAAATATCATGTAGTATCCAACCAATCCCATAAAACATCTAGCTTTGGAAACATTCCTTGGTGTTGGCCATCCTCTAATGGCTTCAATCTTCTCTAGATCCACTACTATACCTTCCTCTGAAATAATGTGCCCCAAATAATGGATCTATTCTTGGTAAAAAGAAAACTTAATGATCTTGACATACAATCGATGTCCCTTAGTACTTGCAAGACCAACCTCAAGTGATGTTCATGCTCTTCCTTGAACTTAGAATAAACAATTATGTCATCCAAGAATACAATGACTAACTTATCCAAATAATTTTTGAATATGCCATTCATTAAGCACATAAATATAACTCGTGCAATGGTCAGTCCAAATGGCACCACTACAAAATCATAATGTCCATACTTGGCTCTAAAGGTTGTCTTATTGATGTCTTCTTCCTTGATTCTTACTTGATGGTATCCAGATCTCAAGCCTATATTTGAAAATATCTTTCCTCTGATTCTTAGTTGGTCATAGAGGTCATTGATTCTAGGTAGAGGGTATTTTTTTTCACAGTGGATTTATTTAGCTGTCTAAAGTCAATACATAGCCTCAATGTCCCATCCTTCTTTTTGACAAAGAGTATTGGTTCTCCCCAAGGTGAAACACTTGGGTGTATGTGTCCTTTTTTCAACAAATCATCTAATTGCATTTGTAATTATTTTAATTTTGGTGTACTCTTATGTAAGGAGTATTTTATACTGGGGAAACTCCGAGTACTAAATCAATAGAAAAATCTATTTCCCTCTTTAGTGGCAATCCTGACATTTCTTAGAATACATCTTCAAACTTTTGCAACACTTAAAAAAATTCAAGGCTTGGCCCTTTTGTCTTTTTTGGCTCCTCCACATGAGTTGCATACAATTGATATCCTTTCCTGAAACATTTCTTCAAATGTAAGAATGAAATATCCCTTATATAAATGGGTCTTGGAATTCCTTTCACAATGCTCTTCTTTCCTTCTTCTTCAATACATGTAAATGTCCTGTTATGAAAATCTAGGACAACGTGATTTGTGTCCAACTAATCCATTCCATTAGGATATCATAATATCCCAATGATATGACATTTATTTCAACAACTGTATTTACTCCATTCAAAATTATTGGACAACCATTGACAGTCTCAATGATCCTTCTTTTGGTTCCAATGGCTAGCTGAACCAAACTTGATTTTCCAAGTTTAATTTTCTCCAAATGTAATCTTTCCACTATTTTAGGATCAATGTAACAATCGTTTTCTCTTGAATCAATTAAGATAGCAACAACATGATTAATGATATTACCTTCCACCTCAATGATACATGATTGATGTTCTTCTTGTCGATATTCTAAGGATGCATATATTATTCACGTGTCCTTTAATGTTGTATCATATTGGTTGTTTTGCATTGTCTTCATTTTGTCTTATCTATGAGGAAAATCCTTGTACATGTGGTCTTATTTGCATCCCCAAAATTTGATTGGTAGTCTTCCCCTTTTTCCCAAGCAATCTTCCCTCTTAGATTCATTCTTAGTAGATTTCTCTTGCTAATTTATATTTGGACTATTTTTCTTGAAAAGAGGTTTGAATCCCTTCCTTCTCTAATTATATTTCTCTTTCTTCTTATCCTTCCAAAATTTATGCATGGATTATTTTCCCTTGCCTTATTGATATACACACTTAGATTTTCTAATGGTCTTTGTCAAAGTCCCAGGATCATCATATTGAATCTTCTCTTTATAAAAGGATGGAAGTCCAATGAAAAACCTTTGTATCTTCACTTTTTCATCCTTTATAAACCCTACATACTTCAACAATCCCAACAACTTGTTTTCATATTCTGCCATGGTCATGCTTCCCAACCTAAGTTCAAAAAACTATTGCATCTTCTTGTCATAGAAGTTCTATGAAAGATACTCATTTTGGAAATATCTATTGAACTACTTCCAAGTGATCTTTCTCTTATTAATATGTTAAACTTGTTTCATCTGATCCCACCACATAACATATTTTTCATACAAACGGTATGTGGAAATTCTAGCTTCTTGTTTAGATGAGTAGTTGTACAATTGAAAATACTTCCTGATTCCAAGAAACTAGACTTCGACATCATCTTCCCTTTCCCTTTCACCATAAAAGGATGGTGGCTTAAGCTTCCTCAACTCTCCTTGCAAACTATCCAATTCATGTTTTCTTCTTTGGTGCCTAACATGAGACACTTCTCGACTGCATATGGAATCTTCAGATGAATAAAATTTTCTTGGTGAGTAAGGAGGTGAGTAATGTATCTGATTTCTTCTATCACTTCTTGAATGACCAATTCTTTTGTATTTATCTCTCCTTTCATGATTTCTTCCCTCTTCCTCATGTCTTGAGTCTGATCCATTCTTTGCTTGCCTCTGCAACTGATTTAGGATTTGCATCATTTGAGCATTTATTTGATTTTGTTCTCTAATCATATTCTATTTTCTTCTTTATAAATCTACACTTCTATTCTTAGGTTTCTCACAATATTTATTAAGTTTTCTTGTTCCCCTTTGTTACAGTGCCCATTTGATTATGTCTCTGCATTACCAACACTGATATTTTGAACTTTGGCTTCTCTCTCACAACTGAAGGTTCCCTCTCCTTCTTCTGTGTCCCAAATATGCATTCTTACCTTGATATGATATGCTTATATTCCCTCATTATGTAAAATGTGCAAGAAACCATTTTTTTAGAATTATGCATATTATAATTTTTTGTCAATTAATGCTACATGTACTTTTTCTACTCAACTCATGAATAATTATATCATAATTCTCCAAATTATAATAATTACAATTTATTCTCCTTTGAAACATATTTCCAACGAATGTAATCATTCTAATCTCTGAATGGATTCCTAAAAAAACCATTTTCACCCCATTTGTGCATTCTTGATTGGTGTAATTTTATTGAAAGGCCAACTTCTGTCAATTGCAGAAGAAAATATGTCAAGAGCTAGAGAAAATTTTGTATGAGATATAGATAATAATAATGATAGGGAATTCATAACAACTCTCATATTTTCAATATTATTCTCTAGTAAAAAACTGCAACAATATGGAAATGAAAACTTTGTCCTTTTTCACCCCTTTTTCCAAGCAATTTTTTTAGCAATTGACTATCTCCCAATCTGTGCACTTATGGAAAATTTTCACTAAATCAAAGTTTTTTTTATTAATTATTATGAAAAATGTTGAGAAAATAAAATTTTGTAATTTTGTAATATAGAGTTTCTTTGTTTGCTTTGAAAATCTCAAAAATCCCCCAAAAGTGGCCTGAAATAGTAGATTTTGGCCTATTTTAGCATCCCCATTCGAATCCCCTTGGAATTTATTCAATTAGTTCATGGGTTATTTCCATGCCTGCGTTTTGGAGTCTCTCCAAGAATTTCATCTTAATCTGGATCTTTGCCAATGATCTGGACCCATATCCTTAAAAACCAATATTTTGCAATTTCTAATAAATCCATGCATAAATGGGAAATGAACCCCTCTAGCACTTTCGTATATCTCCTCTCTATGGAAAAAACACTAAATTTTCATCTCAATATGACTTAATATGCTCTAGTTATGGAAAAAATAAGAAAATGGCTCTAGACTTGTTTTTTTTTTTAAACCGATGGACAATCTTGCCTATGTGGCAATCTACACCATTGATCTCAAATATGAAGAAATACAGATCGTTGATTGGCTCTCTATCGGTGATCAACAATTTCTTTTGTAACCCCCTACCGATCTCCTCGACACTCAATCATTGGTCATCGACCATTAGTCGTTTTTCTTTGCAAACCAAAAGTTGCCCACAAATCTCCATGACACCCTGTTGTTCTTGAGTTTTATTCTAGGCTCATAGAATAATGTCATACATACAAAGATTTAAGAGAATTGTTTTTGTAATGATTTTCTACCTTCATTTTTAAGATGAAACTTAAAATGAATTTTAATGATTAGAAAACATAGAGGCAGTATCTCTTTCTTTGAGTCTTTTATAAATATTGATCATATGAAAAGTAGAATTGATTAACAAACACTGTCAAAATAAAGTAAGGTATCAAATATAGATAAATATTACCTTATTCACAATAGAATAATTATGAAGGAGACTTGATAGATGATTTAAAATGAGGAAACTTACACAGATACAGGTCTTGTTTTACTCACAGAAATAATAGAGGAAAAACTGTAACTGAACAAAAATCCAATATATGGATCACAGTAGATGTGTTACTAAATTGTAGTCTTTCAATCTTCAAGAACCATAGAATGAAGAAAATAATATTATGTAGTGTTACACAAAAAACACATAACTCAAGGAAATCAGATGTAGAATCTTTGTCTTCTCTTTCTATTTGGTATTCAAAAAGTTCTCTTTTTCATTCGGATAGAAGAAGCTTGGAATAGATCATTGATCTTGTTGGAACACATATATTTATGAAATTTTGAGTTTTATTTTCCTCATTCAGGAATATATAATCTTTCCCAAATCATGAATTAGAGGATAACTTTTGAACTTTAAATCCATTTCATTCTTGGTTAAATAAGAATAAGGCACACATAATGTCTGTCGTTAATGAAGCCTTTTATTTAATCAAACAATCCTAATATCTTCGGGGTTGTGGAGCCACCAAATTGTTAAAGAAGTAAATCACTAAGGTTGCTTCAGAGCTTCGCACTTCGAGCATTTAAACATGTCTAAACAATGAAAACCCCAAACGCCGAAATGACGAAGTTCTTGAGGCTAATTCAAGGTTTAAAGCATGATAAATTAAAAAATAAGAATTATTAATAGAAGATTAACCTCTCTGTGATTTCAATCTTCGGGAGATCCCTATCGTCTTACATTTGAAACCTCTGAAATCCAAACCGCCGAACTATTAATAATGCTTATGATTGGTTAGAGTTAATGATGGGAATGATTATTTTTTATTTGCCATCAATGCGAAAAAATTACAGACTCCTTTTGTTTCGGGTAGGTTAATGGTGCCATCAGAACTTAATGGAATGCCAAACTGATTCGAGAGTATGATAAACTAGGCAAAAAGACCAAATATAACAGAGAAAGGGATAAATAAAAAGAAAGGGAAACTCAAACTCTCTGGAATGCTAAGTCTATGGAGTAGAAGATCTGATGCCACATGTCTTTTGATTTCAATGATGGAGATTCACTTCGGAACTTCGGGCTTCGAGACTTTAGGAATTCTCGCTTCATTCACCCAACTTTCTTCCAAAGTAGTTATCCCCGAAGTGCAGGATCTCATGTTGCATGTCCTTTGATTTCAACAGTGGAGATTCATTTCGGAAATCTGAGCTTCGGAACTTTGGGAATTCTAGCTTCACAACATCGCAAACCTTCCGAAGCAGTTATCCCTGAAGAGTAGGATCTCATGCCATGTGTCCTTTGAGTTCAATAATGGGGATTCACTTTGGGTCTTCGGGATTTATTTACTCAACACTTCTTTCCTCCCATAGAATATGAACTAGTCAAATACAGAGATCATCTGACAGGTGTCCCCCACTTAGATCGAAAAACAAGAATTGCGTGAAGATTCCTCCACATGTGACCGAGAGCTATGACCTCAGCTAAAACTCTGGGTGCTTATCCTACTTTTTGAGATCTGATGGCTTATCTCTCTCTCGCCTACATCAATGGTCAAGGGAAATTGTGGGGCGCAAAGTTGCACGGGACTTAATTTCGAGAGGTGGTCCCGCAATTTAAACCTCGGTTTTATCTCAGGGTTACGTGGCATCACCAAATGCATTGCAGGACAAAAAGTGGGTTACCTCAAAACCATTTCTCCACACCCCTGCAAAATGAAAAACCTATCATCCCTTGCCACTTGTCTTCCACTATGAATACACATCACCTCCTGACCGACGCACCACCTCCCTATAATGAGCCCTCGTGGAGCTATTTATCCAATCGTCATCACCACATATAACCAAGGGTTATGACCTTGATTTAAATCTGGGCGCTTATCTCACTATGATAATATCAACAACTAGATCTTAATGGATCATGGAAATCAACGGCTCACTGGTATTTGACATGCCAAAGTTGTGCGAGGTCAAAAATCAGACAGAAAACCCAAAGTTGCAGAGGAGGCACCACGCATCCTCAGGGATGGACGATCAATATTCACTTCGAGAATCCAAGCTTCAAAAGTTTCAACTTCTCCACTCCCATTTTCATCCGAAGAAGTTTCTTCCAAAGTTCGTAGATCCTTGCCCCATGTCCTCCTCAGATAAACAGTCTTTGTCTGCGTTTGAACTCCAGCTCTGTGTACAGACCGTGCTCGAGCTTTGAAGTGTCAAATATGTGGTAGTCATCGATTCAGAGCTGTGGTGCTCTCATCAGTTATAACACCTGGCATCCAAATGGAGTAGACACTTGTCACTTCTCTTTTCATGACACGTTATCATAGTGACGTCAGCGCCAAAGTATCATCAGTTATCATAGTGACGCTGCCAAATAAAGTATCATCATCTCAAACGCAAGCTTAGAACTATCTTAAGTTTCGGCAAGTGGATAAACTTAGCAAATGGGCGCGGAACTTAGTCATACACCTAAAATCACAATCACATGACGATCGATGGTTATGTTTTACTGAAGGGACTCAACATGATCGAATGATAAAATTCCTAAGTGGTCCTACAATTGAAACCTTGGTATCTTAAAAGAGATATGTGGCATCACCAGGCATATTGCGAGATGAAAAGAGGTTTACTTCAAAACCACCTCATCACGCTCCCGCAAAATATTGAGAAGCAAAAAAGGATGCTGGAGCAACACCTGTTATCCACGTCATGTATCTTGTTCTCCCTCCAGCCTGTCACGCCTTCTATATCAGTTATCGCACTTACCTCCATTACAGTTTCAATTTTTCACAGACGATTACTTTTCCTACATTCGTTATCCATCTCTTGACGAACCATGCAAATTTATTCATCCGATTAGCCTTCTCTCTCTGAAGAAGCATTTCTCACAACAGGTGAACAGACAAAAGAAAATGACAGATAAGCCCATCGGTTTTCACAGCCTGTCATTTCATTTTAGACATAGTTAGATATTGTAAGAAGTCCAACTGTTTTGATTTGTGGTAAATTTTGTATAAATACATAGATCCAAGATCTGCACAAGGCTTCTTCTTGCTGGATGTAATAAGGAAAACTCTCATTTCATGAGAATTAATACAAGTGCAAACATAGATTCCAACCTTTGTGTAGTTTGAGTTATGTGTTTCTCTTGTATTTCATAATTCTAGCTTTCTTTATGCCATTCCTTGATAAGTGAGTGGTTGAAATTTAGTATTACTACTATTGTGGTCAAATTTTATCGGTTGTTTGATAAGCAAGCAATTTTTCCTCAGTGTTTTCTATAATAAAATACAAGACATGTGAGCTACTTGGATTACTGTATCTCATATCCTTTAAAGGGTGCATTCTTTATTTTCTTCTACTGTGAACAAGGTAAGATTCATCTTGCATTGATGCTTCATTTTGTTTAACAGTTTTGTAAGTTTCCTTCATATCACTTGATTTTATAAATCGACTCAGACGACAAATTACGACCTCTGTCATGTTCTGTCATTATTTTCATTCGAGGATTAATTATTATATAAATAAAGGAAGAAAAATCACCTTTCAAAAAATTTATTTTATATTCATGATGCCTTGACATAACCCTTCGAGCCTTAAGAGTAATCTCAGGAACAACATATTTTTGGTGCCATTGTCGGGGACGTAGAAACAAATTTATTTTTCCCTGGGAGAACGACATGGTAAGCTTATCTCTTTGATAGGGAAAAAAGATTGAATACGATAATAAGGATAATTTTTATCTTTTACTTGGCGACTCCACTACAGATAAACTGGCATTCGGTAGAAACAATACCAGGAAGAACCGAGACGATCAACATACTACACCCGTATCTGATCCCTAAAAGTTGTTAAAAACCAAAGGATACCTCAAGTATACTACCTCATCTTCAGGTGAGAAGTACCAACCCAAAATAACTCAAGTAAATACTCAGGTTCCAGTCAAAATATTAACTCTTGAAGAAACTTTTAAACGAACGCTCTCTGTGGAGGCTTCAACTAGCGAACCCACAATAAAGATTGAGATTTACCCATCCGATACTCTGAACAATCTAAATAAAATATCATCCTCTATAATCCCGAGGAACACACCTTATACCCCGATTTTTCTCCTGTTGGTTCACCTATATATACGTCCTGTATGTATGAAGAAGCTAGTCCACATTTCCTATTCCCTCATCTTCTAGACTTCACGCCTCATAATGATCAGTTTCCAGTTTACTCTTCACTACAACTCGAGGAATTTGAATAGTCACCACTTCGGTCCCTGGTAGTTTACGAAAACCCTCTCTTTAACTCTCAAAGTTTGTCCCCTCGACATCAAATGAC
The DNA here is from genome assembly GCA_010110895.2 of Picea sitchensis. NCBI lineage: Eukaryota > Viridiplantae > Streptophyta > Pinopsida > Pinales > Pinaceae > Picea > Picea sitchensis. Next base: position 43,780 of record SNQJ01S0082499.1, read on the forward strand.
TGTTGTTGGAGGAGGTGGCGTTGGAGGAGGAGGCGATGTTGGAGGAGGAGGTGTTCAAGGACCACCACCTCCGCCCCCTAGAATGTTTTCCAAAGTAGCGGCCAGATACACTCCTTTAGTCCTTCCCCCTGTAATTCATGATTTACCAGAAAATTATATGAAGAACTTACCGAAATTCACGGGAGAAGGAGATCTGACTGCCACAGAGAACATAAACGTTTTTGACCAATTTGTTGACATCCTTGACATTGAGCATGAATATGTTTACTCGAGACTTTTGGTGCAAACCTTTGAAGGAAAAGTGAGAATATGGTTTCAAGGGCTCCTGGTAGGTTCTGTAGCATCTTATGACGCACTAGAAAATTCCTTTTTAATGCAGTGGGGAGAGAATAAGGATCACTTGTATTATCTGATGAAATTTTGAGATCTGAGGAAAAAGAATTTTAATTCAGTCCTAGAATTTACCCAGAGGTTTAACAAACTCTATCATAAGATTCCAGTAGAAGTGAAACCCTCTCAGCCCGTAGCTAAAGTGACTTTTATGGGGGCTTTAGAGCCCGACTTTGCCTTTCTTTTAAGGGAAAGAAGATCTTCTACCCTCACGGGAATGTAGGATGATACTATTGAAATCAAGTCAAACATGATGGCATCGGGTAAACTAAAATCAAAGGTTGAGACGGGAACCAAAGAAACTAAACGCTTCAAGGAACAAGCTGGACCCTTCGAAACTGGGAGGTCTGCGGAGGATAAAATGGATGACATGGATAAGATAATCAAAGAGTTATCGAACAAAATCTCTAGAATGGAATTATACCAAGTTGAACCTAATCCTTTTGCTAGAAGAGATTTCATAAGGAATCCCAACCCCCAAATCCAATAGAGACAAGTGAAAAATGAGGACCAAAAAATCAAAGCCCCTTTTAAAATAGAAAACTTCATGCAAAGTGATGATATGCGAGAATATGAGGGGTTATATGAATATGTAAACAACCTTAGTGATGACGAACACGAACCTCATCTAACTAGAAGGGATTATGAAAGATCTCTAGACCAAGAACCCCTATTTGAAAATGAGGAAAGTATAAATAATCTGGGAGTCTGATTATCAAGGAATCACCGACTCTATAATGACCGAGCTTCAACAAAAATATAATTTAATTCCTAGAGATAAAAATTATACGACTTCTCCATTGAAGAAGATCTTGTTGAGAACTAAAACAAATGAGGCAGTTCAAACATTCACTGAAAAGCAAGCTGCCAAAACAAAAATGATTGAAACACAAACTGCCAAAACAAAAGCAACACAAACTAATAGGACAGAAAAGAGAGAAATAGAGATCCCAACCAGAGAAGCCGAGAAGACAATTGGAAATTTCAATCTGGAAAGCGAAATTAATAAAATCAAAATTCTGGTACCTCTGGTTGAATTGGTGAAACATACGATGTATAGAATTTTTTTTGCCAAGATGATAAATTTCTCGGATGCTGAAAGTCATGTGGATGCTATGAATTTAGAAGATGATAGACCTACTATAATGTTTGTTCTGCATATTGAAAATTCCAAATATTCATTCGCTCCCTTTTATATTATGTTGAATGTGCATGATCACCTACTACATAACTCTATGTTGGATTCTGGAGCATCCCATAACTTAATGCCCAATGGTTATTATGGAAAAAATGGGTCTCGAGGTTACTAGACCATACTGAGATCTATATTCTTTTGATTCAAGAAAAGTTAAATGTCTTGGTATGATAAAAGATTTGGTGGTTAATCTTGCACAGATTCCTGTGAAGACTATTCTTATGGATGTAGTCGTTGTTGATGTCCCTGCAAAGTATGGTATGTTGCTATCCATGTCTTGGGGTGCCAAACTTGAAGGATATCTTCAATTGGACATGACATATGCGACAATCCCAATTTTTGGTGGATAGTTCACTCGTCTATACAGAGAGACAAGATTGGCATATATTGTAAGTGACCACAAAACCCAAACAATTACCCAGTATATGTCGTCGATCAAGATCTAGGAAACTGTATATTATTAATTTATGATGGTTTCGACGAATGTACAGAAGAAAATTGTACAGAAGAAGAAAAAAAAAATAGAAAGAAAAACAAAATGTAAATAGTATAGGAGTTTGGAAAAAACATTTGATGGTGCTTCGTCTTGGGAAGGAGCAGTAGCTGGAGTATTTTTTGTGGCACCTGGAGATGAATTCATTATTCCTTTCTCATACAGATTACAGTGGGACATTGACTATACCAATAACGTATGTGAGTATGAGGCTCTCATATTAGGGTTAGAAGCTACCAGGAAATTGAAAATCGAAAATCTAATAGTTTACGGTGATGAAAAATTAATTGTAAAATAGATAAGGAAACAATATCAAGCCAAACATCCAAGACTAAGGGCATACACAAACTGCGCCTGGGATCTAATAGAAAACTTTTTCTCAACGTTTAATATTCACCATATTCCCAGGGAAGAAAATCAACAAGCTGACTCCCTAGAGAAAGTGATCGCTACTTTTATGCCACCTATTGTCTTGAAGCTAAAGTATCACATAGAGATGAGGCATAGGCCTTCAATACCAAATAATGTTCAACATTGGTAGGTCTTTGAAGATGATGAGCATATCAAGTAGTTTCTAGAAATGGTGGATGAATGTTTTGAGACACACATTGATCAGGAAAATCAGAATGACCCTACTTGGATCATGCAGGAAGATGAAGATCCTCAAAATTTCCAGGATAATATCGCTAACCATCGCATGTTGGTGTTAAAAAACAATCAAATTCCTAAGGGTCTGATTCCATTAGAAATATTATTTGATCAGGACAATATACCCCTAAAGTCTACCTTGCAACCTCAGCCCGAAGAGGTTTAAGATTGTGATATTGGCACTAAGGAAAACCCTAAACTGGTCAAAATATCTAAATACCTTCCACCTGAAATGAAAAATAAAAATGTTGAGTTACTCAAACAGTACAAATGTGTCTTCTCTTGGTCTTATGATGAACCAAAAACTTATGATACCACCGTCATTGAACATAAAATCCCTTTGAAACAACGTATCAAACCTTTCAGGCAGAAGCTCAGATAGATAAAACCTATACTCTTGTCTATAATAGAAAGGGAAGTAAAAAATCTCCTTGACATAAAGATTATTGTTCCACTCAAGTATTTCGAGTGGGTAGCTAACTTAGTTCCAGTTAGGAAAAAGAATGGTGAAATCAGACTCTGCGTGGATTTTAGGAATCTAAACAGATCATCCCTTAAAGCCAATTATCCACTCCCTAAAATGGATCACGTTCTGGAAAAAGTGGTCGGGGATAACATAATGTCTATGATTGATGGCTTTTCAAGTTATAATCAAATTGTGGTCCACGAATATGACAAAGAAAAAAAAACGTTTGCCACTCCATGGGGAACTTTCATGTACGATAAGATGTTGTTCAGTCTGATGAACGCATGGGCCACCTTCCAACGAGTAATGGACATAGACTTTGTCGGTGAGAGATATAATTTTGTCGTTATTTATCTCGATGATTTAACTATTTTTTCTAACTCATATGTAGATCACTTGGTACATCTCAAACAGACGTTCGAGAAATGCAGAAAATTTGGTTTGTCACTCAACCCTAAGAAGTCCCATTTTCCAATGCAAGAAGGTAAACTTTTAGGCCACATAGTATATAGGGAAGGAATCAAAATTGATCCCAAAAGAGTCGAAGTTATAGATACGATCAATATTCCTAGGAACATAAAGGAAATTTAGTCTTTTCTAGGAAAAATATTTTTTTAAAGAAGATTTATTCCAAATTTCATGGAAATTGTTAAACTGATTACAGATATGTTGAAAAAGGAAAACGAGGTCAAATGGATGACTGAAGATAAATCATCCTTCTAATGCATCAATAAAATGATAGGATAAGCACCAATGCTAGCCAGTCCAGACTACATGAAGGATTTCTTGATCTTTTCATTCACATCCAAACATACTATCACAGTCGTTCTCTTATAGAAGAATGATGAAGGTTTCGAGCAACCAATATCATTTTTGAGTAAAATCCTTATAGACCCTGAGTTGAAATATGATATACTGGAAAAAGAGGCATACACAATGGTGAAATCCCTCAAGGATTTTAGGACCTACATACTACATTCCAGAATAATTGTCTACGTTCCAACTAGCTCTGTTAAAGATATATTGGTTCAACCAGATAGCGACGAAAGCAGGGGTTGATGGCTAGCCAAGATACAAGAATTCGACCTTGAGTTAAAACCAACCAAACTCGTCAAGGGTCAGGGCCTGGCTAAGCTATTAGCCGAATCAAATTTTAGAGCACTCGGGATAAATCATCTGCAAACTTATGGAGACCTTCCAAATATAGCAGAATTTGACGTGCAAACACTTGCAACTCAGATCCAATAAAACTTTTATTCATCGGCTTGGTATGGTGACATAGTTTTATACCTCCTGACTCTTCAGTGCCCTAGTGATATGACTCCTTCCAAGGTGAGAACGTTGAAGATGCACATGGTAAAATACTGCATCATTGACAATCAATTGTATTGGAAGGACCCCCTAGGCATTTTACTAAGATGTCTAATAGAATCTGAAACAAAGAATCTTATAAATGAATTTCACGAAGGGGTGTGTGGAGGACACCGTGCCTGGAAGGAAATAATCTATAAAATCCTGAGAGAAGGATATTATTGGCCTAAATTATTTACTGACGTAAATGATAAAGTTAAAGCTTGTAATTCCTGTCGATTATTCTCAGGCAAGCAAAATCTTCCCACACTACCCTTGATTCCAGTCAAGACAGAAGCTCCATTTCAAAAATGGGGTCTGGATTTTATCGGAGAAATCCATCCACACTCTAGTGCACAACATAAATGGATTCTAACCTCCACAGACTATTTCACTAAATGGGTAGAGGTCGTTCCGACACGAAATTCTATAGACTCAGTGGTGATCAATTTCTTAGAAGAAAACATTTTATCGAGATTTAACTATCCTTGGAAGATAGTTACTGATAATGCCCAGGAGATGGTCAGTTTTTGTCAAAAGTATAATATTGTACTAGGACATTCCATAGCCTACTATCCTCAGGGCAACGGATTAGCCGAATCATCAAATAAGAGCTTGATCACTAACTAATAAGGTGTTGACTGAAAACAAGAAAGATTGGCATGTTCATTTGAAATATGCTTTGTGGGAAAATTGAATCGGCACTAAGAAGTCAATCGGAATGTCTCATTTCCAAATGGTGTATGGTACTGACGTAGCCCTCCCCATAAATTTCACTCTGCCTGTGATGAATCTTTGGAAAGACTCGAAAGAAGAACCTAATGATGTTACCAGAAGAATAAACCAGTTAATTGAAGTCCAACAAAATAGGGATGAAGTGGATGAGAAAATTCAAAAGTATCAAGATAACATGAAATCCTTGTTTGATAAAAAATCTAAAGATAAAGAATTTCTCCCTGGCAACCTAGTGTTGAAGTGGGATGCTAGAAAAGAAGACATTGGAAATCATGGAAAGTTTGATCACATCTGGTTCAGACCTTTCAATATCGTGGCTTCAGAGGGAAAGAATTCATTTTTATTAGAAAACCTCGAGGGGAAGATCCTTAATGCCCCTATCAACAAGCATTACCTGAAACACTTCATGCAATGATCAAATTTCAAATCGTCATTGTATATATTGGTTTAATTTTATTTTTTTGATTTGCAATTTTTCGTTTCTTTGGTAAGTTTTTAGTTTTACTGTAGATAAGACCAGTGTTGTTGATTTCATAAAAACAGAAATATAAAAACAAGTAACGCATGTCGTTTATTTTTCTACAAAGTTTTGACATTTCTCATGTTTATTTTCAAATAGAATAATTACCGATAGTCGAGAGATAAATATGTATTAGAAACCGACAATCGTGTTTCAGAATGATTAATTTTCTCACAAAACATGTGATAAATTAATAATGGTTTTGCTTGAGAATATGAATAAAATCCAAGGTATGAAATTCTATTCTAATTGTTGTTCAAACAAAGATGCTAAAAGAAATCTTATAAAATATAAATAAGGTTGCACTCGTGTAAAAATGGTCACCTGATCAAAGATTAGAAAAATCCAAAACTCCGAGTCTTCGAGTCAAATGAAAATAATACGAAAGTAAAAAAGAAAAAAAAAAGGAAAGAAAATAAGAATAAAAGAAGCTTGCTAATCAGGAAGTAGGTTCAAATGGAAGTAATATCCTTTTCAAAATCTTTGTCTTTTCGTTCTATTCCCATCTATCATATCTGAAAGCTTTTATTCTATCTTGATTTCGCCTGGACTCAGGAAGCCTAAAAAAATAGATCTTCAAAACGAGAATAGGCAAAAATTTTATGATTCTTATGATTTTAACTGAGAGAAAGTATGTCTAGGATAATACTGACTACTTTATCCCTTCTATCGGATTTAAGTTGATTAGTTTCTCTCAAGGAAAGTCCCTGGAAATTAAAAATTCCCCCGTGATAACTTCCCTGTAGGCAAAGGTGTTTTGAAGGTCAGGAGAGGATTAGCCCATAGTAAATCAAAGTGAATTGACAGAGATTCACTGCTAAATTATAAACAGATATCATCCCTTGTATGATGCATACAAATTGAGTGACCCCACTTCAAAAACATTAAAATATAAGACGAATGGTGAAAGGAAATTCATAATCTGATTGCCCCCATCTAGTTCAAGAAAAATGGTGAAAGGAAAATTTAAATTCGATTTCCCCCATTTTGTCCAAAAGAGATGATGAAAGGAAATTCATTTAAATGATTTCCCTCATCTCAGCAAAGTGAAAATTGAAGTGGTGAAAGAAAATTCAATGGGAAATGTAGATAACTTCACCGGGGTACTGAATAGGCTCGCTAGCAGTGAAGCAATGTCTATGATATCTGCAAGGTTGTTATACATGTATATACTGCACTATGGTAGCTAGTTCTCTTTTCGACAAGATTTACATTCTAAACCAACAAGGGATTCCCCCCAAACTAAATTGTTAAATTTACTCTACCTTGATGCGAAAAAAATAGACCAGAGTCTGATAGCTCGGTTAAAGTTGTTTTGATTATCTTAAATAGACCAGAAATCAGTTACGGGAAAAAGAAAGCTATAAATGGTATAAAATTGAGATTGGTGAATGATCAAGTTTTTTTTTTTTTTTTGAAAGTCTTCTAAGGTACGACTAAATTCTAATATCCTTCTA
>SNQJ01S0082499.1:57638-85431 GCA_010110895.2 Picea sitchensis
TTCAAGACATATAAGAAAAAGCATTCTGTGGTTTTCTCCCGATTTGGGTTTCCACGTAAAACATTGGTGTACTGTGTATGCGTATGTTTTTTCATTTGTTCATTTCTTATTTACTCTGCAGTTATTGGATGATAATTCTTCATTGATATAAAACTTGGATTATATGGTTAAAAAGGATTAAATTTCTCTATTACTGATCCACCCCCCGTCTCAGTAATCCAACACACACCCCGTCATTTCATTTTAGACATAGTTAGATATTGTAAGAATTCCAACCATTTTGAGTTGTGAAGAATTTTGTATAAATACATAGATCCAAGATTTGCACAAGGTCGCTTCTTGCCATATGTAATAAGGAAAACTCTCCTTTCATGAGAATTAATACAAGTGCAGATAGAGATTCCAACCTTTGTGCAGTTTGAGTTATGTGTTTTTCTTGTATTTCATAATTCTATCTTTCTTTATGTCATTCCTTGATAAGTGAGTGGTTGCAATTTAGTACTACTACTGTTGTGGTCACATTTTATCGGTTGTTTGACAAGCAAGCAAATTTTCCTCTGTGTTTTCTATAAGTAAATACAAGACCTGTGAGCTACTTGGATTACTCTATCTCATATCCTTTCAAGGGTGCATTCTTTATTTTCTTCTATTGTGAACAAGGTAAGATTCATCTTGCATTGATGCCTCATTTTGTTTAACAGTTTTGTAATTTTCCCTCATATCACTTGATTTTATAAATCGACCTAGACGAAAAATTACGGCCTCTATCCTATCTTGTCATTATTTTCATTCGAGGATTAATTCTTATATAACTAAAGGAAGAAAAAACACCTTTCAAAAACTTTCTTTTATATTCATGATGCCTTGACATTACCCTTCGAGCCTTAAGATTAATCTCGGGAACAACATATCATTTTTTTTATACAAAAATGTCTTAACCATAAGTAGTTAGACATTCCACATTCGTCATTCTCAAAATAGAATACAATCAAAACTAAAAGGTACAATGAAGAAATTTTTGGATTTGCTGAGATTTCTTTTGTTCGCTGACACTTCATTTGCCCTCTATTTTCTTGTGTATGTACTTGGTTTTTTTTATCCTTGAATTGTGCATGTAGTTCCATTAATGCAACAATGAACTTGGAAGTTTGGACATTTTCATTTAACTCAAATGAGAAATCCGTTTTGTGCACCAATGGTATTTTTTCTTGAATTTTAACAACTTCCTGTTGTGTGATATGATGTTGTAAGCTCGGTTTCACCAGCAGATAATTTTTCATCCATAAATCAACATATTTTCATACAGATCTTGTTGGACAATTTTCAACTTTTCATTTACTTATGATGCTTGCTTCTTGAATGCAAAAATATCCATTCAAGTTCTCTCGAATAAGGTTATTCGGGTCTGCAACTACTCTAGTAACCTATCTCGTTGGGAAATCATGTTACTACTCAAGTGTTGATTTTGAACACTTACTTATAAATTATCTTCTAACTTCTTAATCTGTTGCTAAAAACCATGTCTGATTTGATCTATATCAAAATTGATTTTATCTCTGGAGTTCACTTCTATCTGTTGCATATCATTATGAAATTATTCAATCAAAATATTCTTTTGGTCCAAATATTTTATGAGAATATTCATTGACCACTGGTTGGCAATTGCAAAGGCTCCCAATGAGTTTGCAACTTCTTTTTCATATTCAAGGTCACTCTATGCCTATACATCATATATCATCTTATTCTTTTTTATAGTTACTCCCTCCTTCTGTCGTGATTCCCTTATTATGATATCCTTCCTTTTCTTTTTGAAAAAGAAATTTGATGAAGGCATATATTTAGGCTCAATAGGTGTCAGATTGTCTATGTTGATAACTTCTTAACCAGGTAACTCAGAACTTGTTACTAGAGGAGTTAATGATGGTACGGGAGAAATAAGTGCAGTAGATCGTTCTTGATTTGTGGTATCTTTCACTGGAGTTTCAGTATTTGGTAATGACGGAGGGAAAGTATGCCCCTGCTTCATAAAATCTTCAAATGATGCTAATCATTCTTTCTCATTTTTACATGGTATGGATATTCCTATAATTATTGCATCTTTAGACAATGTATTTGCATTATTTTCGACTTCCCTAGCTTTGTCTTCAGGAAAGATATGTTGTTTGGGCTCTGTTGATTCTGTCACCTATGAAGTTGGGTCAAGTCTTTGTTCTCCCTACAAGACTTTGGGTAGACTGTTCCTTCTGTGCTTCTGAAAGATGAGGAAGGATGATTGTTGATCTTGAGAAATTTTTTGAAATTTGACTACAACTTCATCATAAGATCTTACTCCTCTGAAAATTTCATCATAGGGGGAATCTTCATCAATGTATCTTTTCATATTGAATTGAGATAAATGATTTTAAACTACCCTATGAGGATCATGCCTTTTGTATTCAATGGCAACCAATTGAATATATTCTAAGGAAAAATCCTCCACCTTAGCATGTTCAAAATTAGATAATGAAAATATGCCAATCTGTATAAGAAAGGTTGGTCAAATTTTTTTCTGTGTCACCTTCAGCTCTTTGGTTATCCCTCCTGAAACTATTTGATATGCTACTTCTCTGCAAACTAGTCTGTATGGTAAGAATCTAGGAAGATCATAAGGAGATATATAGAAGTCAAACACTCTGATGTAAGATAATATTTCCTCAATATACCAATCTGTAATAACACCTAAATTTCCATAAATAACTTCATGAATTGGGATCACCATGTTATGACAAATTTCATAAAAAGAGTCCTTTGAATTTTCCTCCCATAACTAAGAATGATAAAAAGGTATGTTCTCAACGATAGTCGGAGTCCACCTCTAATTCATAAGAGGAAATGGGGTCCTGAAACAAATTGCATCCACAATATATGCAGAAATATAGAAAGGAGCATGTTCTCCTTTAGATTTTAGAATTTTCTACTCCCCAATTTTCTTGTCTAAGTTATCTAACAACATTTTTCCCCAATCAAAAGTATATCCCTTAGCAACCTCATGTATTATGGGAACCCATTCTATGGTAAAGAGGGTATGATTCTTCTTTCCAAACATTCTATAGAGCATCATGGAAATGTACAAGATATGAGCATCATAAGAGGTTGTAGAATATATACCCTGGGTATAATTTTTGAACTTATTTAGATTTCCCCAGCATGATTTTACTATATCATGGACAATTTTTTCATATTTAGTGAATTCCTCATCCTCAAAATTCATTATAAATGATGCATTGTAAGTATATTTGGGGTTAGGAGTTAATTTTTACATTAATTGAAGGGTCGAAAAGAGCCAACAATGGTATTTTGGTGATTGCAGATGGTTCTCGTTGGGATATCCACATGTTCTAAGGTCCATTTTATCATATCGATATATGGCCTTAGTTTTGGCTGAGAAACAAATCTGTGTAGTTCGGAGTTAGCCACATGCCTTAGCTTAGTTGAAAATGTCTCATCCTCTTCTTTCACTAAATCATCATAGCATAGAGAAGTTTCCTGCTCTAAAATGTCATAAACCTGCTTCCAAGATTTGACGACGTATGTCAACCAAGAAGTAGTATCTGAAAGTATATCTGCATTTGGGTTTGATTCCTTAGTCATGAATCTTGCTTCTTTCCTGCTTTGCGCATCTCCATGATTTTCAAAAGTTGATGTTAACCCTCCCGTGAGAAGCAAAACCTGTGAGCTCAAAATGTTGAATGTGAAAATTTCGGATGCTAATGGAAAAAATGATTTGAAATTTGAAATGCCTTTATTTATAGAAATATTAATATTTAGATATCCTCGCATTAATCTATTGATAGAGTAATTATTCATAAATCTGTCAAATTTATTACCTGGCTGTCACAATACGTTTCCCAATATTTTACCCTGGCCAGCTCGATGTATTATTAATGATCATGATTAAAATAAAGTATTTCGACAGTTCAATATTCAACGGTTTTGAATGAAAAATAATGGATATCTCCCGAAGACCGAATTCACGAAGAATTTAATCAACCCTTAATTACTTTTTATTTTAATTAATCATGGCTTAAGGTCGCTTTTTAATTTTAAGTACTTCGAGACTCCGGAACTTCGGAGCTCTGGGACTTCATGAGCTTGTATGTGCGGTGATTACTTATTGTTAATCACATCTACTTAAACTTGTTTAGTTTATTAATATTCAATGTTTTATTTATCATGATCATTTGGGTTCTTCGACACATCGACACTCCGACACTTTGACACTTTGGCACTCCTTTGAATTTGTTCTTGATTTATCTCCCAAAGGACAATATCCTGGAGTGATGTGGTAGTGATGACATCACTTTTGATGACGCGTCATAAAAAATGAGTGACACATGTCACCTAAAATCATGCGAATTATGTGACTAAAATTCCCAAAATGAGTGCCACGTGTCAGCACACAAAAAAGATTGACAGGTGGCCTATGACTCATTGGTAGATCTATTTTAAAATACTTTCGCGAGAACATGTCTTTGGGACTCTGGAGCTTTTGAACTTGTCTCAATTCAAGTCTTTCCAAACAAAAGTGGGAAAGGGGTGTTGTTCTCAAAAAACTTAATGACTTCAAATTCCTCTTCAGTCGATGTTCCATGGATAATAATAGGTACATTAGTAACTCTTCCACATAGGGTTATCATATCTCCTTTAAACAAGCCTATCCTTCCCAATGAAGGTACCACAACAGGCTTTCCCAAAATTTCCCAAGTGTCTTCTGTCATAATATCCACTTGTCTCTCCTCATCCAAGACACAATCTATGTCGAAGTCTTCTATTCATGTACTTATGCGCTGTTTTACTTTCAGGATCTCTGGTAAGATGACATCTTTGTGATAATTCATTGTTACTTTCAACTGTGATAACATAGCCTGAGATTTCTCTGATTCTTTCTCTTTATGATTCTCTAAGATTCTCTTAATCTCTTGACTTCCTTCATAGTTTTCTTTTCTCATGTTCATCCTTTCAACTTTAGCAATCATCCTTCGAAAATCCTCAACCTCATGACCAACAATTTTACAACAAAGACAAATAGGACCTGTACCAGGGAATTCCTTAGCAAGATGTCCCAGTCTTATGCAGTGATAACATAGTATCAATCCTCTATTTCTCTTGTATGTTCCCCAACCTCTCTTGTACTGCGCACTGCGATCACAGTGTTGGACCTGCAATCTGCAAAAAATCTTTCTAGGTTCCTGCATCCACTTATTAGTCCAAAAAATCTTTCTATGCATAGGAATAACATATCTTTCTTCATTTATATTAGCTTTACTTAGATCAACTCTTTCTTCCAACTGCACCCTAGATTTCAGACTAGGACAAAATCTATTAAACATACTTAAATTCATACTTTTGAAACAAAAAACTTCACTTATCTTACTCTTATCAAAGCACAAAGCTTTACCTCTTTTATTCAGATCAGATTTATTTCTTAGCACAAAGCTTCGCAAGTCAAGTAGAGTACTGCGCACTTCAGCAACATATCTACCTCAAAAATTCTCTTTTATTTACTTCAGTTCCCAACAATCAAAGTTTTAGGTCTCGGCAATGGAACCATTTGTTGGCACAGGGGTCGACCCAGGTTTCAACGCTTCAACAATGCACCAAAAAAACCCTAACTATCGGCCCTTTTGGCAACACCTACGAGCAGGCGAAGTCTCAACCGAGGTAGAAGAAGGGGGGGTTACAGGACTCATGTGTCTCTAACCAAGCTAGAACACACATATGTGATAATAACACTTCATAGAGTAATCTAGAAACACTTAGAAGGTGATATGAATTATTTCATTAGCTTTATTAACATCGCATAACAAAACCTAAGATAGATCGGCGTAGTAACAATAAAGATTAAGCACTTCAATCATTTAGAAAATATCACTGAGTTATATATAACATTCATTCATCCCTAACACCAATAAGGCACTAAGCATCAACATATCTATCTAACATACATAATAATCAAATCACTAAGCAGATTCATAACATAAGCAACACAACACAAAGCACACCACAGACACAAGATATACGTGGTTCACACCAGTGTGGGGCTACATCCACCAACTGCTTTGTCTTCTTTATTTTTCTTCAATATATTACATTCCTTCGCTCATGTGCACTAAGCCACAGAGCTGAGCTTTGCATCGGATAGGAGATCTGCGCACTGAGCACCAGATCCTCCTTCCCAAAAATAAGTCTAGGCATAGAGCCAACTTCTCTATTGAGAACAGATCCTTACATACACATTTTGTTGCACAACGAAACTCAAAACTACTTGCACTTAGCTGCTTCGCTCTTACATCGCTTAGATTTTTCTACCATACATTATTACACTTATTTATACTTTTACAATTCCTTACAAAAAGGCCTAAACATGGGAGAACCCATGGGCCAACATCCCATAACCCATTACAAAAACCATAAGGGACCCCTTGTTGGTTCCACATAGCCCACAAAACAAGTGATATCCGCAATCTCATCTCCTCCTAGGTGCTCCATCTTTGACCATCCTGTCAAATTCCAAAAGTAGTCCGAACCTGACCAAGGTTTCCTCAAAACTTGGTCGAGGGCCAACAACATTAATATTGGTGCGGTGCCTAAATTCCTTGATATTCTTCCTAATTTGCGCTCGGGTCCCAATCCCTCAATTTTCCTTTCAATTATCAGTAGTTTATGAGATTTTAGTATAGGCCACAAGGTACATGTAGAATTCTTTAGCTTGACATATGTCTTAAGGAATCGATGTAGTCCCTTCTAGCACTTGTTGATCGAATGTTGATTTCCTTGATCCGTACGTGGGAGTTGACCTAAATTATGATCATACTCTTGATAATTAAACCTTACGTTTTGGCCCTTGGTTATGTATTAAGGAAGAAAGCAAAGATTAAGGAAGAAGAAAGACAAAGTACGAAGTGCGTGGAAAGCACATAAACTGAGGAAGGGTCGAAGTGGTTAAAGAAGCAAAAAAGAAGGAATGAAGTAAGGAAAATCAATTCGTTGAAAGCGAAGATCAGGGAAGATAAAGCATCAAGGAATATAGATCGTGGAAAAATCAGGAAGCAGAAGAATACACCAATAGATTCTTTGGAGCACCTCGTGGAAAAGAAGGAAGGATAGGCTGGAAAAGCCCTAAAAACACGGGTCATGTGGACCTAGGGTTTTGACACCTAGACTTTGGTCTAGGGTTGTTTGAGAGTCATGAAATTCATAAATAAGGGTTTAGAAGAGTTGAGAGGGTTGTTGTTATTGTTTTTTATTATTGATTATTGTTTTCGTTGTTATTGGTGATAGCAATATTGAGTCTGTATTATGGATCTTCAGCTGGGTGCGAAGATCAACCTTGCAACTGGGTGCGTAGGGAGGGGAGAGAAAGATAAAGAGAAAGAGAGAGAAATATCTACAGCTAATTGCACAAATAGAACTGTATGTTTTCATCTAATATATCAAGAAACACAGTTCTGTGGATGTAGCCCTAGGGAGAGGGTGAACCAGAATAAACCCTAAGATAGATCGGCACAGTAACAATAAAGATTAAGCACTTCAATCATTTAGCACATAGAACTGAGTTAGATATAGCATTCATTCATCCCTAACATTGATAAGGCACTAAGCATCAACAGATCTATCTAACATACATAATAAGAAAAGCATTGAGTATATTCATAACATAAGCAACGCAACACAAAGCGCAGCAAAGACACAAGATATATGTGGTTCACCCCAATGTGGGGCTACATCCACCAAGTGCTTCATCTTCTTTATTATTCTTCAATCTCTTACATTCCTTCACTTCTATGCACTAAGACACAGAGATGATCTTCGCATCAGATAGGAGATATGTGCACTGAGCACAAGATCCTCCTTCCCAAAACTAATTCTAGGCACATATCCAACTTCTCTGTTGAGCACAGAGAATTACATACACATTCTATTACACAAAGCAACTCAAGACTATTTTCACTTAGCTACTTTGCACTTACATAACTTAGATTCTTCTACCATACATTTTTACACTTATTTATACTTTTACAATTCCTTACAAAAAGGCCTACAAAAAGGCCTAAATGGGAGAACCCATGGGCCGACATCCCATAACCCATTACAAAAACCCTGAGGGACCCCTTGTTGGGTCTACATATCTTGCAAAACAAGTGAGATCTGTGATCTCAGCTCTGTGTGGGTGCTCCATCTTCAACTAGCCTGTCGAAGTCCAAAAGTGGTCCAAACCTGGCCAAGGTTTCCTCAAAACTTGGTCGAGGGCCAACATGCCCCCAACACTCACATGTGGCTTGTACCGAGTCACTTAGGTCTGGGAAATGTTGCTTCAAAGGCCTCAAGATTCACTCTAGCTGCCTTGACTTGCTGCTTTGCTTGAGCCTCCTTCTCAGCGAGCTCCTGGTTCGTCTGCACTGTAACAGGCCCTTCCAGGAATTGTTCCACTGTTGCAACCACCTGGTCCAGTTGTGATCCTTTTCCTTCAATTTCTTCAAACACCTTGTAGGCTTCATCCTACACAGTTTATAGTTTATGCATGACTTCCATTACTCTGCCCTAGATGGTAGTGATCTATTGATGTACCATGCGTTGTTCCTGGGACCTCTTCATTCTTTCAACTGCGGTCATAAACTTCATCTACACATGCATGGATAAGGCCTGTTGATGCGCCTCTTGTAACTATGCTTCCAATTTCCTTAGCTCTAGATCTTCTGCGAGGCATTCATAATTTTGTGTACTTCTATCACTCATTTGTTTGCATTCTGAAGTGAGGGCTCTGATCCTTATTATTTCATTCTTAGCGGCTTCCTCCCTTTGGTCACGCACCTCCTATGGGGTGCTTAGTAATTCTTGGACCTCCAAATCTATTAACCTCCCTTGAATATGTTGGATGGTCTCAGCAAGCTTCACCACTTGAGCCTCAACCAACTCATGTTCCTCCTGTGCCAAACCCGGTATAGAGTGACATGATTTACTAAAATATTCCTTAACCGTGGCTTGTTTTGTGAGAAACTGCTCCTTTTCTCTCTGTAGCTGGACTTTTTCCTCCTGGACCATCACCTGAAATTATTCTTTCTCATTTTCATAGGCAGTTACACAGTACCTCGCTACGCGTAATTGTTCTAAGACTTCCTCTTTCTCTTGTTTCAAGGCTTTTGTAGCCTTCTCCTTCTCTTCTTGGACTTTATGAAGTTGAGCCTTTGTCACATCTGTGAGTCTTCTTAATTGGGCTAGTTTATCCCTCAATTCTACAATATGTGACAAGGAAAGTGCAGTAGTTACTGTGCAGATCAATTGAATAGATTGTTGTATTTCCTTCAGTTCCTTCTCGACCCTTCCATACAGCCCCTCCTACTTCACTTCATATCTTTGAAATATGTCCTCATAAGCATCTTCCATGTCTACATGGAACAAGATGATGTCATCCTCCATGAGCGTGGCCTCTAACTGGGGATTTCTAGCGGGCGCCTTCTTTCTTGTTGGAGGTTTCTGTGGAGAAACCTTCCTATTCTGCGGTGTTTCAGTAGGGGGATATTTTGGCAGTGTAGCTTCAACTTCTCCTTTATTTTATCCTTCATCCCCTCCTCCTTGTCCATTTTCTTTGTCTCCTCCTCCTAGCGAGTCGGATCCATTTTCTTCAGAAGTGATGTCCTCCTCATAAGTCTCTATATTCTGGACTTCTTCCTACTTATTCTTCATCTTCGCACTGGAATGTCTCACATGCTCGACCCGAGTGACTAGGGGGATTCCTATGGTGTCAGCTTCAGAGAGTTCTACATCAACAACAGGTACAAGGAACTCCTCCAGCCATTCCTTCGTGATATACTCCATGTCTTCATCTATTAGCTTGTAATATGATTGTAACTCTTCCTTGTTCTCATCTCTGCGTACAGTGATATAGATAAAATGTTGTTCTATGTGGAACTTGGCTATTGCCATGTATTGGTGCAAGGTGCATGGTGTCATGCATGGAAATTCTTAAATGGAAACCTTTAGTTGCAGATAATACGTTTGGAACACAACGCTTGACTTCCATTTCTTCGACATGTCATTGGTGTACCACAAGGTAGAAAACCTAGTAGCCAACAGATCCGATGGTTCTATCTCTGGAAAGGTGGCTCCTTCAGGCATTTTCCAAGAAACAAATGAAATCAACACGATCACCCAGCTAAAGTGGAACTTGTATCCTAGATCTTGAGCTTTGCAACAATATTTCCTGAGTTCATTGACGAGGTAACTCACCCAATTCATTTTCACGCCCTCCACACATTTTCCTGCAAGGTCCACCACAAACCTGGTGACCTGTGTGGGGCAGTTATTTCTTACGATCTTTCCATCTATGAGTTGGCAAGTGAGGTGCACTACGCAATCCTATATAGAGGCTACCTTGTAGCCTCACTTTCCCTTTTTGACTTCGTCGTAAGCCTCCTTGATGTGATGTGCCAGGGAGCGATCTGAGGCCTTCCCTAGATAAAACTATTAAGGGTTGGATCCCTTCATTCTTAATCTTGTAATCAAGTGGATCAACATCGGATCCACAATAATCCTTCGGTCGAGCCATAGGTATCCTCCATGGTAGCATGACAAGAGGATTTTAACACAAGCATTAAACTCTTGGTGATGGCCAAAATGGAGAATCTTCATCACATTTAGCACAGTGGACTGCACTAGCTCCTTAATCCATGGTTAGGAGACCATGCGAGGCTTCTTCTTAGTTATCTTCATCAAGTATCTGTGGGGTGCAAGCATATCATAGTTATTTCTATCTCCAAGTTTGAATTCGTTGTTCTTCAGTAGTGGGATATGTCCTAACTGAATCCCAACTATGCGTATTCCATTTGGGATGTACGCGGTGATCAAGGTGTACTCATAGTCTCGTGGGATGTTTTCGCGGTCAACTACGCCAACCAACAGTGGAATGTAATCCGGTAAGATCGATGAGATCTGCTTCGCATTATCCAGATCGCCAGGATGCTTACTTCATTGCTCAGTCGCGGGGTTGACACAGTCCAAGCAACATTCAATCGAAGGGGAAGCCTGCAGTCCCCTAGTCATCGATGCCTAGAAAACTTCATATAACTGTCTTTCGGCCATTATATTCATGAGGATCTCCTCGACAGAATTCTCTAATGCACTAGGTTCACCCAAAATTCTCACTTTTAACAGACAAGTCAGGGTAGGCAAATGGATAGGTACGATACACAAACGGATGGTGATGTCTAGCTTCTAATAACACAGCTCGATGCACAAACCGTTTGCTTCTTGTCTCAGTTATTCACGGGTGGAAAAAATTGTTCCCAGCGTAGCAACCAATGGGTTAAATAAGCAAGTGACGTAACAGATTCTTCCAATGGGTAGGAATGCTTCCATCAATGTGAATATGTCCGTTATGGCACAGTCTCAATGTCCAAAAGCTCATAAATGTGTTTTCTAGCCATTCCAGAGCGTCGTTGTAACGATCGGGTTGCCTCAAATGATCATATAACTTCACTAGGGTGAAGTCCCATTCTGCGTGGTTTTGTTGTTCCGACAAGGTTCAAGTCCTGCGAACCTGCCTCCTGCGAGGCTCCAGTCTATGAAGTCTTCCATTTGTTCTCTGTATCTTCCTGTATCTTTTATAACTTGGCTTTATTTTTACTGAGCTTCCTTTCCTTCTTTCCTATGATCTGATTTTCTCTAACTATTTCTAAATTCCTCTTTCCATTCTTATTCGTATCCTCTCCTAGCGTAGTGAATTCAAACTGTTGATGTGCTCTCAAAGGGTTTGAAGTTAATATCGCATCTCTTATTAATTCCAGGGTGGGTATTCTTATTTCTTGCATGGATAGGTCCCTCAAACCTTCTTGTGTTCTTTCAACCTTGACAACTAATTCTCTTTCTCTCTGTTGCTTGGACTTGTCTTCTCGTTCTTCTATTAGTCGATCTATTTTTCTAGCTATGAAATCCCTTAGTTCTTGCCTTTTATTTTCTATATCTTCTTCCTCTACTTTCCTTTTGATCTGATCCTTCTCAATCCAGGTCTTTCCTAAAAAAAGTGGGAAAGGGGAATTGTTCTCAACAAACTTAATGACTTCAAATTCCTCTTCAGTTGATGTTCCATGGATAATAATAGGTACATTAGTAACTCTTCCACATAGGGTTATCATATCTCCTTTAAACAAGCCTATCTTTCCCAATGAAGGTACCACAACAAGCTCTACCAAAATTTCCCAAGTGTCTTCTGTCATAATATTAATTTGTGTCTCCTCATCTAAGACACAATCTATGTCGAAGTCTTCTATTCATGTACTTATGCACTGTTTTACTTTCAGGATCTCTATTAAGCTGACATATTTGTGATAATTCATTGTTTCTTTCAAATGTTATAACATAGTCTGACATTTATCTGATTCTTTATCTTTATGATTCTCTAATATTCTCTTAGTCTCTTGACTTCCTTCTAGTTTTCTTGTCTCATGTTCATCCTTTCAACTTTAGCAATCATCCTTCGAAAATCCTCAACCTCGTGACCAACAATTTTACAACAAAGACAAATAGGACCTATACCAAGGAATTCCTTAGCAAGATGTCCCAGTCTTCTGCAGTGATAACATAGTATCAATCCTCTATTTCTCTTGTATGTTCCCCAACCTCTCTTTTACTACGCACTGGGATCATAGTACTGGACCTGCAATCTGCAAAAATTCTTTCTAGGTTCCTGCAACCATTTATTAGTCCAAAAATTATTTTTGTGCATAGGAATAACATATCTTTCTTCATTTCTATTAGCTTTAATTAGATCAACTCTTTCTTCCAACTGTGCCCCAGCTTTCAGAACAAGACAAAATCTATTAAACATACTTAAATTCATGCTTTCGAAACAAAAAAATTCACTTATCTTACTCTTATCAAAGCACAAAGCTTTACCTCTTTTAAGATCTTACCTCTTTTATTCAAACCAGATTTATTTCTTAGCACAAAGCTTCGCAAGTCAAGTAGATTACTGCACACTTCAACAACATATCTACGCACAAATCTTCTCTTTTATTTACTTCGGTTCCCAGCAATCACAGTTTTAGGTCCCGACAATGAAACCATTTGTTGGAACAGGGGACGACCCAAGGTTAAACGCTTCAACAATGCACCAACAAAACCCTAACTATCGGCCCTTTTGGCAACACCTGCGAGCATGCGAAGTCTCAACCAAGGTAGAAGAAGGGGGGGTTACAGGACTCAAGTGTCTGTAACCGAGATGGGACACATATCTGTGATAATATCACTTCGCAGAGTATTATAGAAACACTTAGAAGGTGATACTCATTATTTCATTATCTTTATTAACATTGCAGAACAAAACATAATATAGATCGGCGTAGTAACAATAAAGATTAAGCACTTCAATCATTTAGCACATAGCACTGAGTTATATATAACATTCATTCATCCCTAACACCAATAAGGCACTAAGCATCAATAGATCTATCTAACATACATAATAATCAAATCAATGAGAATATTCATAACATAAGCAACACAACACAAAGCACACCAAAAACACAAGATATACGTGGTTCACCCCAGTGTGGGGCTATGTCCACCAACTGCTTTGTCTTATTTATTATTCTTCAACATCTTACATTCCTTTGCTCTTGTGCACTAAGCCACAGAGCAGAGCTTCACATCGGACAGGAGATCTGCGCACTGAGCACCAGATCCTCCTTCCCAAAACTAAGTCTAGGCATAGAGACAATTTCTCTATTGAGAACAAAGCCTTATATACACATTTTGTTTCACAAAGAAACTCAGAACTACTTGCACTTAGCTACTTCTCTCTTACATCGCTTATCTTCTTCTACCATACATTATTACACTTATTTATACTTTTATAATTCCTTACAAAAAGGCCTAAACATGGGAGAACCCATGGGCCGACATCCCATAACCCATTACAAAAACCACAAGGGACCCCTTGTTGGTTCCACATAACCCGCAAAATAAGTGAGATCCGCAATCTCAGCTCTGCCTGGGTGTTCCATCTTCGCACAGCCTGTAGAAGTCCAAAAGTGGTCCAAACCTAACCAAGGTTTCCTCAAAACTTGGTTGAGGGCCAACAACATTAATGTTGGTGCGGTCCCCGAATTATTTGATATTCTTCCTACTTTACGCTCAGGTCCCAATCCCTCAATTTTCCTTTGAATTATCAGTAGTTTATGAGATTTTAGCATAGGCCACAAGGGACATGTAGAGTTCTTTAGCTTGACATACATATTAAGGAATCGATGTATTCCCTTCTATCACTTGTTGACCGAATGTTGATTTCATTGATCCGTACGTGGGAGTTGACCTAAATTATGATCATACTCTTGATAATTAAACCTTTCTTTTTGGCCCTTGGTTATGTATTAAGGAAGAAAGCGAATATTAAGGAAGAATAAAAACAAAGTACGAAGTGCGTGGAAAGCACATAGACTGAGGAAGGGTCTAAGTGGTTAAAGAAGTAGAAAAGAAGGAATGAAGTAAGGAAAAGCAAGTCGTTGAAACAAAAGATCAGAGAAGATAAAGCATCAAGGAATATGGATCGTGGAAAAATCAGGAAGCAGAAGAAGACACCAACAGATTCTTTGGAGCACCTCACGGAAAAGTAGGAAGGACAGGCTGGCAAAGCCCTAAAAATGTGGGTCATGTGGACCTAGGGTTTTGATACCTAGACTTCAGTCTAGGGTTGTCTGAGAGTCATGAAATGCATAAATAAAGATTTAGAAGAGTTGAGAGGGTTGTTTTTATTGTTTTTTATTATTGATTATTGTTGTCGTTGTTATTGGTGATAGCAATATTGAGTATGTATTATGGATATTTAGCTGGGTGCAGAGATCAACCCTGCAGTTGGGTGTGCAAGGAGGGGGGAGAAAGATAAAGAGAAAGAGAGAGAAAGATCTGTAGCTAACTGTACAGATAGAACTATATGTTTTCATCTAATATATCAAGAAACACAGTTCTTTGGATGTAGCCCTAGGGAGAGGGTGAACAATGTAAATCTTGTTGTTCTTTGTGGTTGATGTTGTTTTATTTGCTATTTGTTATACTATTATTGCATGGTTCTTTTCCTTATTAAAGAGAGAAGGTATAAGCTAAATTAGTGAAGCTAAATAGAATACTATTAAGGGATCTCTGGGTTATATTGCATTTCTATTTGGATTCACTTTGCATTTCCTCTAGTTGTAGACACATGTGTCCTACAACCCCCTTATTGCTACTTCAAGTGAGACTTCATCTTCTTTGCAGGTGTTCCCAAAAGGGAAAGTAGTTAGGGCTTGTTGGTGCGCTGTTAGAGTTGAACCCTGGGTCTTCCCCTATGCCAAAAAATGGTTCTTTTGACGGGACCAGGATATTTTTGAGGGAATGTCAAGGAAGTTTCCATCGAATACATAAATTCACAACTGGATAGAAGAACAAGAAAGGGACTTCATCGTAGCTTAGAACAAGAACCCTAGAATTAGTACAAAAGACTAGTTGGGGAGGTAAATCTTTACAGATGTGCACGAAATTTCTTTACAGGAGTTCATAAGGAGTTATATGAGTGGTTAGCCAGACTAGCAGACACCCAGTTTGAAATCAGATCTAGACCACCTGTGGTTTGGACAATGACGTTGATCAAGAAGGTAAAGAGAGTTGATAATGTTGTGTCTAGAGAAATAGATTTCTGGTTTGATAACACTATTGGAGGATACATTACTGATTTTTCTATTGACAGAGTGGAATCATATAGTCAAGCAGAGAGGTATTTATTTAAGGGACCTAGAGGAAAGTTTCTACACTTCTTGAAGTTAAAGATTAAGATGTTATTGCATGAGAATAATATCTTGAAGATACAGTAATTAGTGGATTTTAAAGATAATGTTCAAGAATATAGACAGTGACAGTGACACAGAGGCTGGACACATGCGTAGTGGGAGATCGTTTAGAGAGGTTCCTCTTGCGAATTTGTTTAAGCAGAATTACTGAGATGAGGGATTCTATAGTGGAGAAGAAGCAAATCTAACAGATGAAGAGTATTTAGAGTCCGCAAGGGAAGAGGAAGTAGAGACTGAAGAACTTCACCGAGGAGAACCAGAAACTTCAGGTACTGCACCTACTATTGAAGTAAGTATTATTACTCCTCCTGTTGTTTTAGAAACATTAAGTAGCCAAAGTAACAAGAGTAATCAGAGCACTCATAGTATTTTTACAAGCAATTTAGTCCATACTCAGTCAAGAAACCAAGGAAAGTCCATGGCAGATGAAATGAGGTTACCTTTTTTTAGAGGATATGGATCTGAAGATCTTGAATAGCACTGGTTCTTATGCGAAGATGTATGGATCATTAAACAAGTCACCAAAGAAGTTGTTAAGAGAGATCAGTTCAGTACTACCTTGATGGATCATGCAAAGAGCTGGTATATGAAGTTTTCTTTAGGACCTGAACAACCTAAACCATTGAATGACATCAAGACTACATTGAGTGTAGAGTTCAAGAATCCTAAGTCAGAGTCATAGTGCATTACAGAGTTGAAGGAAATCAAGAAGAAGGTGATTGAACCTATTTGGGAGTTTGATCAGAGGTTTAAGACTCTGACAGGTCATTTGAGTTTTCAGATCCCAGATGAACAAAATAAAGAATGGTCCATCGTTGCCCTCCTGCCACATATCAGATTTCCTCAGATGCAATAGAAAGTTGCTTCGCAGGCTGAATCTCTATAGATTGCCATGAAACTAGAAGTAGCCCCTCTAGGAGAACCTAGTCTAGGTATGAGCCAGATTTTAAATCAATTAACTAGTTTATCTTTACAGGTTGAACATATGAAAAAGGACAAAGGAAAGGATAAAAGAGAAGATATCTAATGTATCAGATGTAAATCAGATGGCCATGACAAAGAGCATTGTCCTCTATTTAATGAATACTTGGCATTTGGAGCGCCTAACCCCTTGAAGCAGGCTACTCTACTATGGTGTGAGGTATTTAGAAATAGACATCGCCTTGGTGAATGTTATTACATGCAGAAATATGTCCAAACACCTACCAATATTTATTGCAGATTTTGTAAGTCTGTGGGGTATGATGAGAGGGATTGTAGGGCTTATGATATCATGCATGAAATTTCAAGGGACACATATCAAATTCAAGGAGAAATGCAGTCAGAAGGAAACACTGTGTAGTTCAATTCCCCAGGAAGAGGAAACTTCAACCCTCATGGTGGATTCAGAGGAAGAGGATGAGGAGGAGGAATGAGGATCAAGGTCAGATCATTTTCTATAACTGCGCCCAGACAGGACATTTAGAAAAGTATTGTCAGAACCCTTGTACTACTTGTAGCTATTGTAATTCATTTGATGATGTCATTGAAGACTGTCCAATATTGCTAGCAAAGCTCCAGGAAAGAAAAGGTGGAAACCAACAAGTACAACTAATATCAGTTGAACCTCACAGTGAGGATCCTAGAGTCGTTTTTATTACTAGAGGAGGCACTGTCATAGGAGAAAACACAGTGACTCGGGAAATACTACAGATGGATCAAGGATTAGAAAAGCTGCAGATAAGACACAATTGTTTGATCTAAGGAAAGAAAAGCACACCTTTAAAGAAGCAAGAAGAGAATTTGTTGGAGAACAGGCTTCCTCATGTAGAGCATAACCAAAAGTAAGGGAATGTGAAATTCCTCCAGCATTTGATCAGTCTGCCCTAGCTAGACAAGGAAAAGAGGTAAGCAAGCTTATGGACTTCTTATATACTTGCATCAATTTGATTAAAGATGAAAAAGTTGTGCAGGAAATACAACACTTAATAAGAAAGTATGAAATGGGGAGAAAAGATCCTCTGTTAAGTAGAGATGTGAATCAAGTATCCAGGAAAAGGAGAAAAAATAAGGAATTTCACCTTAGTGCTCAGATTGGAGACTATGACATAGAATACGTGGTCCTCGACTTTGGATCAGAAGTAAATGTTATGACGAAGTAGAATTGAGCACTGATGGGAAAAACTAGATTGATTTACTCTCCTATGAGGCTCAGGATGGCTAATCAACATGCGGTGAGCTCCTTTGGAATATTAGAGCATGTCCCTATGGACATTGACGGAGTGAGGACATTTGTAGATTTAGAAATGATTGAGATTGTTGATGATAACTACCCCGACCCAACGTTCTTAGGAATTGATTGGGCTTTCAACAATTCGAATGTGGTTGACCTAAAAAAGAGAAGAATGACATTCGAAGGTGATGGAATTAACGTCATTGCACCTCTCGATCCTGATGAAGGCTGCAGATACACAGAGATGATAAGAGAACAAGACTGCGCCTATGAGCTAGAAAACATCTATAAACTAACATCAGGACAACAGGATTACATTAATCCTACAACAGATGGAAATCTAAGTTGGAAAAGTGAAAGTGCATGCTCCTCAAATTCAGAAGAAGCATTGGAAAACTGGCAAAACAGAATGTATGAAGTATCTACTGTTGGAATTTTTTTTATTTTCGACACACTAGTTCAGTGGGAGTAACACTAGTTCATTGGGAGTTAACTGACTAGTTCTATTTTTAGACTTTCTATTTTTACCATCACTATTATTCATGCATGCATTCCTAAGGAAAGATAGCTATTTGATTGCTTTTCTTAATTATGGAATGCTTTGCCCTATATATGAGTGTATTCCACTCATTCATTGTATCATATTGATCATGATCTATGCATCAATCATCAGCTCATTGGAGTAGTGTGAATATATTTTCTCATTCTTCCATATTGAATCTCTCTTCCTTTCTTGATAAAATTTGTTTGTACTTGTTTTAGCTAGATCTCCTGTGTAGGTTTCCATGAAACACTGACATGGTATCAGAGCTATGCTACTTGGAGCAAGCTAGACAAGCCAAAGAATAAGGAAAATCGGGGTTTCGACGAAATAAATCCGTGGTCGTAACTTTCAACAATTATTCCTCCCAAAATATTATGTTTTTGAGGAAACAACCTACAAAGAAAGTAAATCGACCCATTTTGGAGGTGGGTTTTCAACCGTTTGGCGAGATTATTCACCGTTTGCTCAGAAAGTGAGCCGCAAGATAGCCTCCTAAAACTGATATGAATCCATGGTGGTACCTTTCCACATTCATTGCTCCCAAAATGTTATGTTTTGGAGGAAACAACTTGCAAAGAAATTAAATCAGCCCATTTTGGAAGTGGGTTTTCAACCGTTTGGTGAGATTCCTAACCGTTTTCTCATAAAGTAAGTCGCAAGATCATCTCCTGAAACTGATATGAATTTTTAATTTCTTAATTTTTCACTTGCAGATTGAGAGTAAATTTTTGGGGGTTCCTGGAATCAGTGGGAGAAATGGATATGAAAACTATTATACAGCCAAACTTGGTGGTAATCCTCACACCATACAATTATTTTGATTGGAAACCCAAGGCAAAATTCTAACTCAGAAGGAAAGGATTGTATAATTTGACGATGGCGACAGAAACATAACCTACATCAGCGATTGAGAAGATGAGATGGGTGAACCATAAGGATGAGGCCACATGACTACTTCTTGAGTTAATATCCACTGATTTGTGGTTTCATGTTGCTGCATGCAAGAATCCAAACGAGATCTAGACCACCTTGGAAGGACTCTTTGGAAAGCAGGATGAGATGCGAGGTCATATGCTTGAGGTAGAGTTGAATACCTTAGAGCCTAAAAGTTTTGATAATATACAAGACTTTTTTACTAAATTTAAATCTTTGTTATTAAGCTTGGGTGAATGTGGTATTGATAAGTCTACACAAGAGAAACAACTTATTCTAACAATTTGGCCAAGCTAGGACCAGAATACACTATATATGTCTCCAATTTCCATTCTAGCAGATGTATTTTTGGAACAAATTGGAAAATCCCTACGTTGGCTCAATTCATTGATTCTCTTACACAAGAGTAGACAAAACTCATACAGATGGGCCTCATGAAATGTCCCAAAGCACATGCACTCACCATGCAGGATGGAAAAGGGTCATTCAAACAGAATAGGAAGGAGGGATATTCCAAATCCTTTATTCCAAATCCTTTAATGATTCTTCAGGTTCCAAAGACTCTTCAGATTCCAAGAAGAAGAAGAAGGGAAAGCAGTGCACTTACTACAATAAACTGAATCATGAAGAATCCACATGCATGAAGAAACAGATCAATCTTATGGCACATGCACTTCAGCAGAATAACCTTGGAAACTTCATTCCGAAGGGATTCAAGAAGCAGAAGGAAGAAGATCTTGCTCCTAAGAAAGGTAATCATCATGCTCTTGTTGCAATTAATTCCTCATCTGATTCATGGATTATAGATTCTGGTGCAACCCATCATATGGAAGCAAAAGAGGAAGTTTTCTTTTCCTTGAGTCCATGCTCAAGACCCCCTATTTTCATGGGGGATGATACTCCAGTAGCAGTAGAAGGAGAAGGGAGAGTGGAACTCCACAATGGTAGTTTTGAGAATGTTTTACATGTTCCAAAGCTTTCTATGAATCTTCTCTCAGTTTATCAGATTGCTCAGAAAGGTAAAAGGGTTGAATTTACATTAGATTCAGTTTCAGTAATTGGCATGCATAACAATTCCATCATTGCAATTGGTGAGGTGGATCACAAGTCAAGGTTGTATAAATTCACTAAGTTTTCTAACGATTACTCCTCTATTCTACTTACATGTAAGGAGAGTACTTTGCATGCACCTCCACTGAAACATGCATATACTCTTGTTCTTCCATCAGTTTCAGACATCATAGATGATTCCATACACTCTGATTATGTTCATGGAAATAAGCAGGTAGTACATCTAAATAAGAAGCCAACTCCAAAGCTTCAGCAGATGCCCAAGAAGGCACATACCACACTTCAGGCAGCAAGAAACCTTGCAGGGAATCCATTGGATTCGAGGAGGACTCGATCTCAGCATGAGGAGCCTTCTCATGTACTTTCAGCTTCAGAACCTGTGATGCCCATGCATTGCTATATGGTTCAATATACTGATCCACGGAACTACAATAGGGTTGTGGGAAATCCATTATGGAAAGAAGCCATGCAGAAGGAGTAGGACTCACTCCTATAGAACTAGACTTGGAATCTGGTTCCACGTCCACCAGAAAGGAATATTTTCAGGTGCAGATGGATCCATAGGATTAAGAAGTATAAGGCCCGATAGGTTGCCAAAGGACTTCATCAGATCCATAAATATTTCTACATCTTCACGAAGAATTTCAATGAGCAGAAGTTTCAGACTTTGCGGGATCGTCTTGCAGTGAAGAACACAGTTGTCTAAAAACTGTTATTTTCTTCTTTTGATACATTATCTTTCGAGGGGGGGGGTTTGTTCCCACATGGTTTTCCCTCTTTCCTCACTTTTATTCAGTGTTCATTAGTTGCATTGTACTTGAGTACCTAAAATGGCCTAGTAGCCGGGACTCATTTTTACTCCATAGTGATGTTCAGGGGGGGTGTTGGAGAAATTTCTATTTCCGACACACTAGTTTAGTGGGAGTAACACTAGTTCATTGGGAGTTAACTGACTAGTTCTATTTTTACCATCACTATTATGCATGCATGCATTCCTAAGGAAAGCTAACTGCTTGATTGCTTTTCTTAATTATGGAATGCTTTTCCCTATATATGAGTGTATTCCNTATCATATTGATCATGATCTGTGTATCAATCATCAACTCATTGGAGTAGTGTGAATATATTTTCTCATTCTTCCATATTGAATCTCTCTTCCTTTCTTGATAAACTTTGTTTGTACTTGTTTTATCTAGATCTCCTATGCAGGTTTCCATGAAACACTGACATCTACATGGAGGTGTACCAGATTGACCAGAGCAGTTCGCTGGATCGGCACAGAAGTAAGTAATATCTCTACATTTGTTGGCTTGAATCATTCAAATACATTTCTAGTTGAATTTGAAGGAATTCTACCAGTACAACAGAGGTTGTTCGCACTAGATGAAGCCTTAAAAGAAACGCCAGCTAGATGGTGGGAAACACACAAGAAGAACATCGTGGAGTGGGTACAATGTCGAACCTTGATGATAGTGCGCTTTTCATACCAAGCTAAAGGTTGTGAAGTTTGATACACAGGTCAGAGCTATCCTAAGTACTATGTGCAAAGTTGTGAGGAAGCCTGCAACAACATTCCTAAAGAACAGTGGGTACATAAGTTCATTAACACTTTGGATACTACGCCTATCAACTGGTATCTTCAAGAAGAAATGTGCCTCATCACTACAGACTGGTATGGAATGATCGAGAACTTTATAGCTATGTTCATATTTTAAATTCAGTACCCTACAATAGATCAGGCTTTACAAATTGTAAGACAAAAGGTCTTTGTAGAGGCACCTAACCTCCCTTTTGCAAAAGAAGAAGATGAATGGGTTGCACCTCTTCAGAAGTTACATGGTTGTTATAATATTAATTCCAATGAGGATGATGACCCTAGGGATGTAAACATTATAGAAACTGAAGGTCAGAGTGACATAGAAGGACCAGGGATCGAATTACCTTTTATTGGACAGCCTATTAAAATTAAGAAGGTTAATATGGGAACATAGAAAAACCCTAAGTTGGCAAATGTTGGAGACTATTGGGATGATGCTACTATTGATAAGATTACATAACTACTGCATGAGTATCAAGAATTGTTTCCAACCAAGTTCACAGACATGAAGGGCATAAAACAACCCATGCGAGAAATGAAGATTCCTTTGAAGCCAGATGCAAATCCATTAAAGCAGAGACCTTACAGACTGAATCCCAAGTATAAGAAAAAAGTTAAGATTGAATTAGATAGAATGATGGAAGTAGTAATCATAGAACTAGTTGAAGAATCTGAATGGATCAGCCCTATGGTGGTCCAAGATAAGAAGTCAGGAAAAATATGAATCTGTGTAGATCTAAGGAAAATGAATGATGTATATTTACATGATCCATTTCCTACACCTTTTAAGGATGAGGTCCTAGATAATGTAGGAGGACAGGACGTATCTTCATTTACAAATGTATTTTTAGGCTATCACCAAATCAGAATTGCTAAGGAGGAAAGGCATAAGACCACATTTACAACAGAATGGGGCTCTTATCAGTACACTGTGATGCCTTTTGGTTTGAATGATGCACCAACCATATTTTCCAGGGTGGTGGGCCAAGCATTTAAGGATTTTTTACACAAGTTTTTAGAGGCATACTTTGATGATTGGACTATTTTTAGCCTACTACAAAATCATATTGAATGTTTGAGATTAATGCTAGATAAGTGCATGCAATGTCAGATCACCCTAAATCTGAAAAAAGTGTATTTTATTTTCACCTTTTGGAGTGTTGTTAGGACATATTGTGTGTAAACAAGGGTTGTTGGTAGATCCATCCAAGCTTGTTATCATTGTTGACCTACCCCCTCCTACTTTAGTGAGATAGTTGTGCATTGTATTAGGACACACTGGATACTACAGAAATTTCATTAATGGCTACGCACAGATAACAACACCTATGGAGAATATATTGAAGAAATATAGTAAGTTTCAATGGACAGAGGAATTCTTGTAGAGCTTCGACACACTAAAGAAGAAAATGGTCATTGTGCCTATTTTGATTTTTCTAGATTGGAGTAAGGAACTCAATGTTCATGTCGATGTTTCATCCATTTCATTAGGAGAATTTTTAGCACAGCCAGGTGCAGGAGACATTGGCCACCCTATAGCCTTTGCAAGAAGGGAAATTTATACATCTTAAATAAATTATATTACCACTGAAAGAGAAGGCTTAGCTATGGTATACACGTTGCAGAAGTTTAGACACTACTTGTTGGGAGGACATTTTAAGATGTTTACTGATCATTCTACATTGAAGTACTTAGTCAACAAGCCAGTGTGGGGGGGAAGAATATGCATATGGCTATTATTATTTTAGGAATATTATTTTGAGATTGTGTTCAAGCCAGGGAGAATGAATAATGGACCTGACCACTTATCCAGGTTAGAACATGGAGAGGAACCTACCAGTTTGGACGATACACTACCAAATGCACAGTTGTTGTCCATCGGGAAAGTCGATGATAAATTCATAGAGATAGTGAAATTCCTATCCACATGAGTGGCACCTCGTGAATATACAATCATTCTGAAAAAATAGTTGGTAGTCCATGCTATAGATTTTCAACTTATAGCTGGACAGTTATATAAGATGGGACCAGATGAGATCTTGAGGAGATTCATTATGGAGGCGAAAAGACCATTGATTTTAGCAGAAGCACATGAAGGCATCGCAGGAGGACATTATGTAGGGAAAGAAACAACACATAAGGTTCTCAGAGATGGCCTTTGGTGGCCCACTTTACATAAGGATGATAAGGAATACTACAAAACCTGTGATGTATGCCAAAGGATAGGGAAGCCTT
Source organism: Picea sitchensis (assembly GCA_010110895.2). Taxonomy (NCBI): domain Eukaryota; kingdom Viridiplantae; phylum Streptophyta; class Pinopsida; order Pinales; family Pinaceae; genus Picea; species Picea sitchensis. The sequence goes on from SNQJ01S0082499.1 coordinate 82,085, forward strand.
CTAGATGGGATGAAATTCCTTTAGCACCTCAGCTAACTTTATAGGCCTTTGAGAAATGGGATATTTACTTTGTGGGACCTATCAAACCACCAGGAAGGCACACAGGAGCTCGGTACATCATCACTGCTACAAAGTATTTGACCAGATGGGAAGAAGCAAGAGAAGTTAAGGATTGTAGTGCAACTACAACTGTGCGATTCATCTTTGATGATATCATAACTAGATTTGGATGCCCAAAGATACTTATGAGTGATCAAGGTACACACTTGATTAACAAAACCATTGAAGCCTTGACTTAGGAGTTCAAATTTCACCATCATAAGAGCACACCATACCACCCACAAGAAAATGATACAGTCGAAGATTTCAATAAGATCTTGGAGACAACGCTGACCAAGATTTGCAGTGTTAACAGAGACGATTGGGATTTAAGAATTCCAATAGTGTTATGGGCTTATCGAACTACTTGTAAAAATTTAACAACGGAGACTCCCTTTAAGTTAGTTTATGGCCTGGAAGCAGTGGTACCTATGGAATATTTGGTTCCCAGTTTACAAATTGCAACATTTACAGGAATGGATGATACCGGCATTGTTCAAGACAAGATTGCGTAGTTGATGGAATTAGAGGAAGACAAATTTATTGCAGGATTTCATCAGTAGGTACAAAAAGAACGAGAAAAGGCTTATCATGACAGACATATCAAGAGGAAATCATTTAAACAAGGAGATTTGGTACTGTTATATGACAACAAGTTCATGAAGCATCCAGGGAAGTTCAAGACACATTGGCTTGGGCCATTCAAAGTTTCCTATGTTATAGAAGGTGGAGCTACGCAATTGAAGACTCTTAATGGATAATGGAAGGATGGTTTGATAAATGGGAGCTGGTTGAAGTTGTATTATGACAACCAGCTTCCTCGCAACTCTCAATAAAAGCAAGGAAAGAAGGGTCTAGGTACCAAGTGCAGTTGAAATTGGGTACCAGACACAGAAAATACAATATGCACACGATAGGGAGGGACAAAGCAGAAAGCACATGCTATTCCATGTAGTCTGTAGTCAAAGTAAAACAAAAGGCTCAATCTTGCAGTTACTCGAGACGAGTCACATGTGAGTGTTGGGGGCCTGTTGGCTCTTGGTTATGTATTAAGGAAGAAAGAGAAGATTAAGGAATAAGAAAGATGAAGTATGAAGTGCACAGAAAGCACATAAACTGAGGAAGGGTCAAAGTGGTTAAATAAGCAGAAAAGAAGGAATGAAGTAAGGAAAAGCAATTCGTTGAAAGAGAAGATCAAGGAAGATAAAGAATCAAAGAATATGGATCGTGGACAACTCAGCAAGCAGAAGAAGAAACCAATGGATTCTTTGGATAACCTCGTGGAAAATAAGGAAGGACAGGCTGGCGAAGCCCTGAAAGCACGGGTCATGTGGACCTAGGGTTTTGACACCTAGACTTCGGTCTAAGGTTGTCTGAGAGTCATGAAATGCATAAATAAAGGTCTAGAAGAGTTGAGAGGGTTTTTTTTTATTGTTGTTGACTATTGATTATTGTTGTCATTGTTATTGGTGATAGCAATATTGAGTCTATATTCTAGATCTTCAGTTGGGTGCGAAGATCAACCCTGCAACTAGGTGCACAGGGAGGGGAGAGAAAGAGAGAGAAAGATCCACAACTAAGTGCGTAGATAGAACTGTATGTTTTCATCTAATATATCAAGCAATGCAGTTCTGTGGACGTATCCCTAGGGAGAGGGTGAACCACATAAATCTTGTTGTTCTTTTTGGTTGATGATGTGTTATTTTCTATCTGTTATACTTTTATTGCATGGTTGTTTTACTTATTAAAGAGAAAAGGTATAAGAAAACTTAGCGAAGCTAAGTAGAATACTGTTAAGGGATCTCTGGGTTATATTGTGTTTCTATTCTAGATTCACTTTTCATTTTATCTGGTTATAGACACATGTGTCCTGCAACACCCCTATTTTTACTTAAAGTGAGACTTCATCTACTTTGCAGGTGTTTTTGAAAGGGCCAGTAATTAGGTATTGTTGGTGCACTATTAGAGTTGAACCTTGGGTCTGCCCCTGTGCCAACATTTCTCCTCTTAAACTCCTTTACACTTGGATACGTAATGTTGCTTGGATATCTCTTCTTAACATTGTTTTGAAGGGTTCTGCTTGTTAAAACATTGTTCACCTTCATAGAAGTTTTAGTAGAGGTATAATGAAAGGCAACATTAATTCTTAAAATATATGGTTAATGTTGGTCATAAGGTTTGAACCTGACTGCTAAAGGGAAAATCTAGGCCACCTCAAGTTTGTAATGATTGGTTTTTTACAAGTAGGTTTTTTTGGTAAGCTTAAGGACAGGTTTTCAAAGATGGTGCTCTGGTAGGACATGCCACACAGTATAAAAGTAGGTTCTCCTTTGCTAATGGTATGGGTATTAAATGAAAATTGAGGGTATGAAAAGACAAACACAGAAAATAACAACAAGAAATGCAATGAATCACTTACTTTGTGAAAACTAAGACCTAAAATAATATCTCAAGACTTAGAAAAACATCTAGATGCAAAACATTCAGCAGGTTTCAAAAATAGTGGATCTTTTGCTGAACAATAGTTATATAATAGGTTGCATAATTAGCAAAGGATAAACTAAAAAAATAGATGAAAGAATAAGGAAATGTACATTTCACACATCACAAAATCCGCATTCAATATAAGAATCAACACATAAAGATTTGAGTAAGAGAACACAACTGTCATCAACATATATTCACTAGGTCGAAAAATTTACAATTAAACTAAGTAGGTCCACTTCTTCTGTTGCTTCTAATTTCCTTTCAAAAACTCCCAACTCTTAAAAAATACAAAGACTGCATATTTAATAGAGTTGCAGAGGTTCTCGTCCATCTGGGACTGAGACCTAACTCTGGATAACTAATTGTAGAAACAATTATTAACTTAACTAAAACATTTGCATGGAGTACAACATGTATACTTCACACTGGACTTAATCAACAAGAGTGGTTCATATCACACACAAAAAACCACTTATTTATTTAATCTAACAGAATCCTGGAATTGATCAACTAAAAACTAATACTGTCTCTAAGACTGAACTAATGCATGCTTTGTATGAACTATGATTGGCAGAAAAAACCCGTGCACCTGCTAAACGACGCATTTATTGAAATTGGTTGGCCTCCCAACCAATAATGGATCAGCTCCCAAGCCGATTTGACATCAAATCTGAGCTGAATCCGCATGGTAGGCTGGTCAAAGACCTAATTGAGCCCTAAAGAGCCCCTTTTCACACCTCAAAGGAGTTACATAATCACCC
>SNQJ01S0082500.1:9185-23958 GCA_010110895.2 Picea sitchensis
TTCAATTTCTTCATTGTGTGAGGCATAGTCCAGTACCCAACGCTCGTGCTCATCTAGACGATGTTCAAGTATGCTGTAAAACTTTTCAAAATACAACCCCTTTAAAATATCAACTTGTTCCTGGAACACTTCTTTGGTGACTGACAAGGATTTGAGAATTAAGTTTGGATCTTGAACCTCGTTGGTAGTTCCGGCTAAGTCCATCTCGAGAAGGCTTGTGAATAAATTTTCCTTTTCTGATATCACTAGTTTACATGATTTGACAATGAGGTGCAGGTTCTCAAATTTTTTTTGCTAGCATGCTTTTACTTTTTTGGTTCTCTTTGGGGAGGGCAGTTTCTCCTGTCTTATTTTTACTTCCGATGTGTTTAGGGCATAGTTGGAAAAAGGGTCCAGCACCTGAAGACAAAAAATATTTTCATTTTTTAAATTCGTCTCCAAATGTTCAAGCAAATCATTGGCCTTCTTTCCAAAGGAAACTAAATTTTGCGATGTTTCCCAGGCTTCAGTAACTAGCTACATTCTTTTGTTAATATTGTTCTCTACAAGGGCTCTGGAGCATGCAAGGAGGGTAGAGGATACTTTCATCTTCGCTGCAGTGGTAAAAGGCACGATTTTTGCCAAAGGACTGACAAATTCTAGTGTTGCAATGAAATTCTGTTCAAATTCATTGAGTCAGTGTTTCAGATTGGCATAATCTGTCTCCATTCCTCCAATGGAATCATGAAGAACGTCACCGGTTACCTGGTGAAACGAGCAGATTTTGGACGGGGTCATTTGGCTAAGTCAATCTCTGTTCAAGATTTTCCTTTCCTGTTTGTTACATATCTCTTTTCAATGACCATACTTTTAGATTGGCTGTCAAAAATAACACTCTCGATTACAAAGGATTCATCTATTTCAAAAAATTCGGTGTCATATATATCCACCGCGAACGACCCAATTTTTTGCATCTGCTCAGCTTCAATTTCAACTTGCAGTTTTCCACTGTCAATTTTGGGTTCCTCCGCGTGCCCTGCATTGTTTTTTATCTTCTTTGTCAGTGGAACTTTGTGAGAACTATCAATATTTATGCGAGGAGGGTTCTTATCTCTTGCTCTATTCGAAGATTTCTGGGTTTCCTTCTTACTAGGATGGACCGTTGAAGCAACGCTCCGTGGTGTCATGCTCTTGGGAGTGTTGGCAGGGGGCTGGGTAATCTTACCATCGGATACTTTACCATGTTGTTTGTACAATTCAGTTTCTCTTTGCAGTGTCGAAAAAAATTCAGTAGGATTTTTTTCGACACTGTCCCTATCTTGGGTCAGGTGTCTATAGATAAAAGAGGTGTTAAAGCCAACACCCAGTAAATTTTCTCCAAAAATATTAAACAAAGACTATAAGAAAGATACTATTATTCTCGTCAATATTTTGGATATACTTCACATCAAAGACTTATCACATTCAAATTTAGATCTACCATGTTACATGTCTTTTTAATTACGTAAATCAATAGTCGTTTCTGTTATGGTAGAAATTTAGTAGATGACGATGAAATCCATCTCAACCCTCCATCTCTTCATCCATCCATTTTTCATCTTTGCAAAACATGTCGTCTTGCAGTGATTTCAGGCAGCGTGTTCTACCAGTCGTTAGAATCGGCCTCACTTCGCTTAGTATTTGAGGGATAAATGGTTCAAGTCCTTTCCATGAACTGATGGGGTGGATTCTTAGTTGTGAGTGTTGTTCCAAGGTTTAAGCAACAAGTGAGGAGGAGAAACTAACAAAGTAGAGAGAGAAAAACAATTATATATATAATAATAATAATAATAATCTATTTTTAATATTACATCAAATCAAATTGATGTATTAAATCCCTTTTTATGTGACAAAAGAACGTCAACACATAAGCAAAAACATCCTAGTAAAAATACACTTTATCATCATCATTAAACAGAAAGCAATATACATTCAGAACACAATGGTTTTGTATGTAAACAGAACGCAATATACATCCACCCTTCCAGGAAGATCTAAGATCGTTAGTGCATTTCCACAAGATTGCAACCTGAACTGCCCAACCAAAATATCTCTTTACTTGCCCCCCTGTCGAATAATAAATAGTTAGAACGAACCAACAACGACCGAGGTGATCTTGCGAAGTTCTCTACTAGATAGTAGGGTGCTAATCAAATTAGTGCTGACAAGGGGAGTTTTCTAAACCCACTTGGTCGATATTGGTTTCTTAATTTGTATACCTGCCACCGGCTGGCAGGATATATAACAACTGGTCACAAGTCAAGAGTCATTGATTGTAGGTTATTTTTTTTATTTGTAAAGTTTTTATAATATATTATTAAATTGAATTTTGAAAAAAACATAGTTTTGAAATTTTGAAATTCAATATTTCTAATTTTTCATTTTATTGGGAAATTTTTTTATTTAAAATTTTTCTTCATTTAACAATTATTTATCAAATATAAAAATTATTTTTTAAAATATTTTGTAGTTATGTGGAGAGGGGTATACTTATTGGAAATGGGCATAATTAATAAGATTTTAATTATAAATCTTAATCTTATGGCTAGCAATTGAAGATGATGGCATATTCTTGGTCGTCCTCCTAAATCAATCAATGAGATTTCATGTTTATAACTTCCTTGTATTTTTTAATGCTTAGGTTTCATTGTTTACTTTTTCATATTTACTTAATTTGATTAATAATTTACTACCCTAACCACTGATTGCCACATTTAACTAATTAACCAGGATTAATATGTACATAGAATACCTCATTGTCAAGTTGCAGTGTTTAGTAGAGTGTCATATTGTTGCAGGTGCTTCATTTAGTAGAGTGTCATATTGTTGTAGGTGCTTCATTTGGCCAAGTCCTCTTTATGGATGTGAATCAACCCACTAATGGATATCAAATTGGCATCCTTCTGATGGATGCCACATTTGGATTTCAATTAATTCACCAATGGTCGCAGACTATTTGTCACTTCGCTATTTGTTAGAGTTAGTTGTATACCATGGCAATGGTATGCAAAGGTAAATTATTTACTATGCATACCATTAGAATGGTGGCTACGGTATGCATAGACAATACCATTCCTATGTATTCATGGTATACTATTGTAATGGCATGTATATGCACCCAGATTTTCATACCATTTCCATGGTATGTAAATGAAAATATTATTGTTTATGCATAACATTGCAATAACATGCACGATATGTAATATGAGTGCTGAAATACCATTGGATACCAATGGTGGCTCATACCATCACAACGGTAATACTACGATATGCATACCAATTGTATGGATACCATGGTATGCAATGGTATGCATACTTGAGAATCCCTAGACAACTACCACCAAAACCCTAAGACAACTAAAACCCTAAACATAACCTATAAATGACATGTACCAATGTTATGCAATTGCATGCATATAATGGTCTCCATACCAATCAAGATTGCAATGGTATGCATGCCAATGATATGCCATATTTGAGAATCCCTAAGACAACTACCACTAAAACCCTAAGACAACTAAACCCCTAGAAATAACCTATAAATTGTATGCATACTTGAGAATCCCTAAGACAACTACCACTAAAACCCTAGAAATAACCTATAAATGGTATGCATACCATTGGTATGTAATGGTATGCATACAATTGAAATACCATGGTATGAATACCATTGCAATACCATGGTATGCAATGGTATGCATACTTGAGAATCCCTAAGACAACTACCACTAAAACCCTAAAAATAACCTATAAATGGTATGCATACCAATGGTATGCCATACTTGAGAATTCGTAAGAGATACCATCGTATGCATACCATTGCAATACCATGGTATGTAATGTAATGCATACCAATGGTATGACATACTTAAGAATACCATTGTGATACCATGGTATGCATACCATTGCAATACCATGGTATCCATACCATTGCAATACCAATGTTATGCATACCATGGTATGGATGCCAATGGTATGAAATGGAATGCATACCATTGCAATACCATTGGTATGCATACTTGAGAATCCCTAAGACAACTACCACTAAAACCCTAAGACAACTAAAACCCTAAAAATAACCTATAAATAGAGCCCCTCTAGTGTGATACACAATTCATTTCATGTAAAAGTGATGGCTTACTTGAGAATCAAGGTAGTGTGAGAGAGACAACTAGAAATAGTTACAACCATCAACAAGTCAATATACACATTGTGCAGGTAATGAAACTGTATCATAGATATCAAATTTGGAAATTCATTAGTATCTTTTTCAAGTTTTACATTTTGAATATCACATCATTGATTTTCTATAAGATGTACTATACTTGCATGTAACCACATAAAAAGTAATTGATTTACATCAATCTATTTATTGCAGACAGATAATTTACCTATTCACATGTGCTAATTTTCTATTAGGTTGGAGGAAGGAAAACTTGTAATGCATTACTTTCTAGATAGAATTTTGGTAGCATTACTTTCTAGATACCATTACTTTCTATATATATATATTTTTGGTAGCATAGCATTACTGAATAAATGTTATTAATAATTGATGGGTTGAACAAAATTTACAAATACCCACTACATAATCTCAACAAACATTTTCATTCATGAGTCTTTCATTAGTCTTTTTAGCATTTATGAAGAGTTATACATAAATCAAATGATTTTGTATATGCATGCATAGATAGAGGTGAATATGGTGTGTTCCCTAGAAAATAACATTGAGCTCAAATGTGTGTTCCCATAAGCTATTCCTAATGTGTAATGCAACTATTTATAATCACTAAATAGAAACAAATCAAAGGATTAATACTCATAAAATTCATACACTTTGAAATTCATATGTTCATAAACATAAAATGTAGAAACAATGAGATTCATAAGAAGTGTGCCAGGAAATATATATATATATATATATACTCAACATCGTCTAAATTGTACATTTTTTACAAAATGACAACTCGTGCCCAGTATACAAGTTCCTTAACATAAAAAAAAAACATTTATATTGTAGCCTGGATACGATATGGCAATAGTTGGTCAATCATTAACCATTGCCACCCTCACCACCATCAATAGCATCCTAGAAATCTACCTTTCTTCTCTTGCTCGAGAATGCACCTCGAGAGGTTCTAGTCCCGGGCGTGCTTCGATGCTCCGGAGACTGCACAAACAATAAACAATGTTATAAGTTTTTTTCATCAATGAATTAATAGACATACAAATTGATACGTTGTAATTTAACCTAATAAAAATAACAACATATGAAACTTTCAATCATGAGGGTGTTACCCTCCTCCGCAACGCCAATATCTTTGTAGTGCCACCCTGCATCAGTTACAAGGATCAAGTCAAGAAAATTAAACAAATATGCATAAAAAAAAAATTCATGAAACATAAAAAAATTGTCATCAATGCATTATCTCACCGTGAATATCGCGGGCATCGATGGAGATTCGTCGAAATATGGAACACTAGGTTGTACAACATGCTCTGATACAACCTCTACTGTGGTAGTCTCTGTCGATGGGGTCGAAAGTGGTGGTGGGGGTGGGTGGTAGACAGGTGCGCTCTAATGGACCCTCATAGGATGTATAAGTGATTTCAACACCCTAGGCCTAGAGAAAGGAAACATAGAAGCAATGCCCAGGTGCCCAGGGGGTGCAATAATACTATACCTAGCAAATATACCATCAACTTGCATACATATGAATAAAATTGAACTATTAGTAACCAATACTAAAATTCAAAAACATAAACACAAACATTTTGACAATTATATGATATTTAACTTTACACATGATACATGTGAAGTTGGTGACTTTCCCATCCCATATGGACAATCCCTGACATCGCCTGGTTCCAAATCCTGTAGAAACAAGAAAACATATAAAAAATTGAGGACGTCATAAAATAAAGAAATGACTATGTTGAATCTACAATTGTGATACATATGTGTGTGTATGGTGCACCCAACGAACATGCTTCCTCTACTGCAACATCAGTGGTGGAGCTAGGCACTGATGCATTCATAGGCGTAGAGGGTCTACAACTGGGATGCAACAACCGCAAAACAACATACAATCAAATATCTATATAAATACACAAAATACAAAATCAATATATAACTATGAAGAACAAAAAAAGGGGTTAAGATACTAACCTTCTCCATGAAGCTATGATGCCTAGTGGGCCCTATAGGCCCATAACATGTCTTCCTGCAACTGGAGCATCTGTGAGGTTCACATGGACGGATGTTATGTCCATGTGCCCTCTCCTCACTATCCTCTCTTGTGCATGCTGACGCTCCAAACCCCCTATCAATGTCACTGGCATGCACCTCCGGTTGAGATAGTGCAACAAAGCTACTGTGTTGCACTAGGCTATGAGTCAATGAGAAGATGGCTAGCTCTACCTAGGTTGCACTAGGCTATGAGTCAATGAGAAGATGGCTAGCTCTACCTTTTTCAATTTCTTTGCAATAATAGGATGTTGGGTAGAGGGGTTAGGCCTTCACTTAGGGGATGAGGACCCAACTCCTGTGGTCATGCCTAGCTCTCTCTCGGTCCTATGGACCCTGGCACCCCCATGGAAGTCACTTCAATGTCAAAGTAGTTGACATGTTTACCCATAATAAACTCAACCCACAATTTCCTTAGAAAATATAAGGGCACCTACCTGTTATTTCAGGGAGGTTTATCAAAAACCATGTACCACCTATCATCCAGTTTTGACTTATTTGGGGATGGATGCACTAGTAAATTGATATGTGTTTCCTGGTCAATGGTAGTTCTTGTCCATTTCTAGGATCCCTAAAAATAAACAATATTTGTTGTTTTGAAATGCCCAGTTGTTTGATTTGGTTTTTGTCTAAACCAATGCTATAATACTCATACATTATTTCCCTATAGTCACAAATAGATGTCAATTTCCCTTGGTTACTTGCAATGGATTGGACAATAATGTCAAAAGAAGTGGCTAAGGAGACTCTATCGGGTTCTCTAGTCTCCCTTAACTATTCCTCAAGGTTTCTTAATATCACCAACCCCTCATCAATTTCACTGTTTACATTATGTGGTGGTGGTGGTGGGTTAGGGTTTTGATCTTCTTGGTTTTCTTGTAAGGGGTTTAAATTTTCTTGGGGTTTCATTATATTGTGTATGCTGAAATTTAACATCCATGGCATGTAACTTAGTTTCATTTTTTTATTTAAAATACTAAATTACAATTTTTTTACAATTTAAATTATTGGGAGAAAAATACTAAATTAGAATGATTAAATTGGATTAAAGTTAAGATAAATGTAACATACCTGAACACACGGTGGTGGTGGCGGTGGAAAGATCCTCCCTTTCTTCCTACTCTCTTCACATTATTTTCCTACTGATAAATGTGAGCGTGATTTTATGCACAATATGCACAAAATCGCTCTAGGGCAGGTTTTAAAAATACAACAGTATTGCTTTACCTACGTGGAGGTTCGCCCACAACCGAACCTATAGGTTTAGGAATGGTCACGCGTTCTTGCGAGTGCATGTTATTAATCATGACATTGCCACTTTTTCGGCCAGCAAGTTCTTGTAATCATATATATATATATATATATATATATATATTACCTTACTTCCAAAAATGTAATTAAATCATACATATCCTTAATTAATTTATATAGATCTTAATCTATGCTTTCTAAATCCCAAATTAAATCCCCAACTCTTAATATTAAACCATCACTCGATCACATTTAAATGCTTAATACTTCAAATTTAGGGGCATAATTTTTCTCTCTTAGTGCATAATTTATCCATATTAAAGTAAAAATTCTATTTACCAAATTAATGTTCTTATATATAAACATGACTAAAATATATATTACTTTCATTTCAAAAATGTAATTAAATCATACATATCCTTAATTAATTTATATAGATCTTAATCTATGCCTTCTAAATCCCAAATTAAATCCCCAACTCTTAATATTAAACCATCCCCGATCACATTTAAATGCTTAATCCTTCAAATTTAGACCATAGTTTTTCTCTCTTAGTACATAATTTGTCCATATTAAATTTTATTTACCAAATTAGTGTTGTTATATATAAATATGCACTTAAATTTTCACATAAAAAACAAAAACTATAAACAAAATAATATTGTTTTTATCAATGTTTTGAATATACTTCACATCAAAACACTTATCACATTCAAATTTTCATCTACTAAGTTGCATGTATTCTTAATTATTTAATATTTTGGATATACTTCACATCAAAACACTTATCACATTCAAATTTCCATCTACTAAGTTAAATATCTTCTTGATTATTTAAAACAATAGGTATCGATCTACTAAGTTGCATGTTTTTTTACTTATTTAAAAAAATGAGTAACCTATTTTTATATTTGTTTATGTAAAAATTCTGAGAACTTGTTTTCATTGCAAATTCTATCCATTCAATGGATATGGAGCAAACTTAACTGTTAATTGATTTTTATATCACATTCAAATTTCAATCTACTAAGTTACATGTCTTCTTAATTATTTAATATTTTGGATATACTTCACATCAAAACACTTATCACATTCAAATTTCGGTTTACTAAGTTGCATGTCTTCTTAATTATTTAAAACAATAGGTATCGATCTAATAAGTTTCATGTTTTTTTACTTATTTAAAACAATAAGTAACCTATTTTTTTATGTAAAAAATTTGAGAACTTATTTTCATTGCAAATTCTATCCATTCAATGGATATGGAGCAAACTTAATTGTTAGTTGATTTTTATTAAATTTGTTTTATATAGGTTAGATATGGAATAAATTCAACCCTTCGTTGAATTATATTAACTATGTTTTATGATTTCTATTAAATTTGTTTCATGTTTCATGTTAGATGAACAAAATCTGCAATCTAGATAAAGATGACCAAATAATTTTTAATAGGTCACCATGAAATCTCAATCATTCATCTGTCCTTTTTTCAACTTTGCAATACATGTCTTCTTGTGATGACTTCAACCTCACTCCGCTTACCAATGAAGGGGAGAATTTGATAGATAAATGGTTCAAATCCCTTCCATGCACTGATGGGGCGGATTGCTAGTAGTTGCGACGGGTTCAAATCCAGGAAGAGCTGCAATAATTTAACATACAATCATGTCATCACATTCTTCTGTGAAGAGTCCCTCGTAGGACCATATCATCCCATTGGAAATCATCCAATGTGTCTCAAACAAATAAAGACCTATGCTACTCTCTCCACCCAAAATATGTTAGGAGAAAAGAAATACTAATCTGGATGCGATGAGCTCCAACATGACTAACATGACTAACTCTATGGTGTTGGATCAACGTCAAGCTGAAAGTACAGGCCAATAAAACTCCCAAATTTTAGTTAACCTACAGGTAAATCGATTTGAGAATTCCCTCAAGATCATCCCTCAACTAGTTAAATTGTGAGTGTTGTTCCAAAGTATAAGGAATGAGTGTAGTTAAATTATGAGCATTGTTCCAAAGTTTAAGCAATGGGTGTGGAGGAGAAACTATCAAAGTAGAGAGAGATTCAATGAAATTTGTGGAGGACTATTGATATAATAAAAAAATGTAAATATAATGACTCAAGAGTATGCTACTTAAAACATATGTTCCTTTTATTATGTAAAATTGTATAGGTAACATATAGTCAAATAGGTAGTGGTGGATTTGGTTGTATTTTATATGCAACATACATCTAAATAGGTAGTGGTGGGTTGGGTTGTATTCTCTAGTTTAACATGTTTGGCTAGGGAAACATGGTTAAGTTCATTGCTACCGGATATGTAGACTTATGGTGGAGTGTTGGAATAACAAAGTAGACAATTGTTGTTGTCATTTGTGAGAATATATTTGTGTTATTCTTTCCATTATATTGACTGCAATGCCCAAATTGGAATGGTTTTCCCAAGGTGAATATGAAGTATAGGTAGTGGAGTGGTGTAACAATGCTGGAAACAATGTTCTTAAAATGGGGTCCAGTGGAAAAAGTAAGGTCACATTTTTGAGATATCAACAAATTCTAAACTTCCTTACTGACCTACTAAAGAGGACATTAAGTATGCTGAGTTCTTATGGGGAGATAGAAGGATTTGATCATGACTAAAGAGATGATGTTATTTTAAGACTACGATTATCTAGAATGAGGTAGGCTATGTAATACTTTCAAGCCAACCATTAGATGTAAACAAGAATTATCAATATGTAGGGAAATAATCATGTGTCATGATGACTGAGCTAAGAATATTTCCAGCGAGGTTATCTACTTGTATTATGGATGTAGTGTTGTGAGGAGAATATGGAGCACTCTGTAGTTCAAAATGTTTCATTTTGCAACACTTATCAATAGAATGAGTTTTGTTATCATGGAAGCTTCAACACTAGCCTAGGCATTGAGAAAGAGACGATGGGGTTTTGGCTAAAGGTTGTGAGGTGGGAGGATTGTTGGGAAATATGGTGGATATAACTAACTAGAATGGTTTCTTATTCAATTTGTGTTGATTTGCAAAGGGGTCTAATTGAAATGCAAGAGGAAAAGTAGAACTAGTAACAATAGCCCCTTCAAGACACAATAAAGGTAATACATTATAATTAAATTTTATAATAAGTATCTATTTTGCATTTGAGATGAAAATATAGATTTGAATTTTAGAAAAGAGTTTAAATTATTGTTGGACTATCTAGCCTAAAAAATGCTAGAGTTGCAACAAGCATGCCCAAAGACCTTCACAATAACCAAGTGGATAAAATCACACTCTTAGAGTCGTACAAAAGTTAGGCCATGTGGTGATTGGTTTGGTGTTGGTGGGTGTCCTTGCATCACCATTAATTTGATGTAGAAAGAGGAATTTTCTTCATCTTTAAGATTAATAAGCACATGATAAGCACTAAGCCCTTCTAAACGAAAAAAATGCCAAAATGATCCTTGGTTGCATCAACCATGTTTGATTGAGTGTTGAAATACACTTACATTTCCCAAATAAAGGAATCCACATGCCCTCCATCAAATATGTGAGAAAAATTGCTAAGAATCATGCATGGATACCAGTGAAATATGTGGTTGGAAGAGGATTGACCCTAAGCAATCTTTGTATTCATAGATTCCACCTACATGATCTGTGATTGAAAAATTTGTGCCTATATATTTACTACAAAGGTGTTATAGTGGGAGGGACTATAAAAGTCCATTGTTACTGGGATTGAAGCCCAATGCTACTATAATTTATTTATTTTCAAATTGAGGGATCAAATCCTTCCTTAAGAGAAACTATAAAAACCTATAAATGAGGGAGCACATTCATGGTATTTGGTTCTTGAGGAGCACATCCTTGTTTGTGATACTACTCTCATACTAAATGATATAGTAAATAAAGATGCAAAGATTATGACCTCAAATATGTTGAGATTAAACAGATTCATTCTACTATTCAGAGTCAACATTTAATTAAAAGTGAATTTCCATAATCAAAAACATATTAAATAAATTATAATAAACTCTCACAATCCAAGATAATAAAATACAATAAACCCTAACTGTTATAATGTTCACTTCTAACCAATATAATAAAATACAATAAACCCTAAGTGTTATAATATTCATTTCTAAGAATCCTATAACTATTATAATATTCACTTGAAAGGCTTTTCATACTCACTACTAAGAATCCTATAACTTAATTAATAAAGTGATTCTAAATGTGCAATGCCTAGCTTCCTATATCAATTGTAGAAGATCATCATTTGTTGTAACCTCTCAAGAAGTTTAGGTGGCTTTATTAACAAGTGTTGCATGGCAGCGTAGTCCCTGCCAGGTTGGAATTGAAATAAATGCGACCAAGTAAAGACACGTGGGTAGCAAGTTGAAGTACATGTGGTATCCATGAAGAATTTAGTATTCCCGAATTAGTTTTATTTGAAAATTATCAAAAATTATTAATGTCCGGTACATCAAGAAAGGTTCCTAGTATCTAATTGTGATAGTACAGGAAAAATTTAAAAGGATCTTGGACAAATTTTTTTTAGTTTAGAATAATAATAAGGTTCCTAGTAAAAATGTTTGTTACATCAACATTTAAAAGGTTCTTGGACACAAAAAATTTAGCATACAATAGAATAGTAATAACGTCTATTACATAGGTTCGTGGACAAAAAAACAAAAAATTTAGCATTCCCAAAGTAGTTTTCTTTAAAACAAGGGCTCCTGGACACCATAAATTATCAAATTATAGGTTCCTGAACACCATAAATTTAGCATACAATAGAATAGTAACAACGTCGTGCAAGAACATTTAAAAGGTTCTTGGACACAAAAAATTTAGCATACAATAGAATAGTAGCAACGTCGTGCAAGAACATTTAAAAGGTTCTTGGACACAAAAAATTTAGAATACAATCGAATAGTAACAACGTCGTGCAAGAACATTTAAAAGGATCTTGGACACAAAAAAATTAGCATACAATAGAATAGTAATAACGTCTATTACATAGGTTCGTGGACATAAATACAAAAAGTTTAGCATTCCCATATTAGTTTTCTTTAAAACAAGGGCTCGTGGACATAAAAGAAATTGAAATTTATGAAATTATAGGTTCCTGGACGCCATAAATTTAGCATACAATAGAATAGTAACAACGTCGTGCAAAAAAGGCATTCTCGAATTAGTTTTCTTAGAAAGTAATAACGTATGTTAGATCAACTAAGGTGCCTAGAGAATTTTTTTTTATCATACAATAGGACACAAAAAAATTTAGCATTCCCGAATAAGTTTTCTTTGAAACAACCAACAAAGGTTCCTGGACAAGCATTCCCAAACCAGTTTTCATTGAAATTTATCAAAAATTAATAATGTATGTTACATATTTCTGGAAATTACATCAACATTTAAAAGCATACAATAGAATAGTAATAACTTTTGTTACATAGGTTTGTGGACAAAAACACAAAAAAAATTGCATTCTCGAATTAGTTTGCTTTAAAACAAAGGCTTTTGGACACAAAAACAGTTGAAATTTATCAAATTATAGGTTCCTGGACACCAAAAATTTAGCATACAATAGAATAGTAACAACATCGGGCAACAAAGACATTACCAAATTAGTTTTCTTTGAAAGTAGTAACGTTTGTTACATCAACAAAGGTTCCTGGACAAAAAAACAATAGCATACAATAGGACACAAAAAATGTAGCATTCCCGAATCAGTTTTCTTTGGAACAAACAACAAAGATTCCTGGACACCCAAAATTTAGTATACAATAAAGGCATTCCCGAATTAGTTTTCTTTGAAATTTATCAAACATTAATAATGTTTGTTACATATTTTTGGAAATTTAAATGTGTTTGTCATATAGACTGGGATTAGGGCTCCCGCGTACCATGAAAAGAAATAAGGACAACAATTAGGAATGTCGAAAGAAGAAGTTGTTGTTGTTCTCTTGGGAGTGCTGACGGGGGACTGGGAAATCTTCTCACCAAATATTTTTCCCTGTTGTCTGTACAATTCATTCACGCTTTGCAATGTCTCTGTGTCACAATCGCCAGAAGCAGGATTGTTGTCGTCACTGTCCCTGTCTTCGTTCAAGTGTCTATGGATAAAAGAGTTGTTAAAGCCAACTGCCAGTAAATGTTCTAGAAAAATCCCATTAGGGTCGAACCCTTTTATCCTTTCAACATACGTTAGGTTCAATTTCTTGAAATGGACGACAAATTCGTCAATCTTGTTAACATTTTTGCACATGAAGTATCCGACTTTCTATGGCATAGGAATGAACTATTTTTTTTTCTTGTCATGGAAAAAATGCAACTAGTGGTTGTATTGCCTTGCTATTTCTGCAACAAACATCTTGCCCATGATGTGGCATGAAAAGAAAGCAGTATTTTCCTTAGAGCCAAAGACCATGAGTACACTGTGATTTTCCTTTTGTTCAAGTGTGCCCTTCCTGTTCAAAAACTTGGTTTCCTGGCCAGACATTTGCGGAGCATCCTTCCCTAACAATAAATATTTAAAAACTGAGACAAATCCATTAAAAACTTCATAAAAACAATGGGAGGCCTTGTGCCTCCACAGGGCCTGGTACCAGAATGTTACCGGGTGGAATCCACAGTTTATTTTATTGGATAGAGAAAGTTTTGGAAATGGACAAAAATGCACTATTGCGAAAATCAAGTAGGATGACATATAAAATTTATTCGATTCTTTGAATCATGACAACTGGGAACAAATATCAATGGAAATTAGCTTCCCCCAATCGAAAATGAATTGTTCCTTGACTCTGAAGTACAAAATTTAAATAATTATATGGGAAATTCTTTCCGTGGATGCCTGTCCTGTTATTCTTGTAAACAGCCAAGCAATTTCCTGGAATGGATTTCTAAAGGAAATTACCTACAACTTTGTGATATATTCAGGAATTATTGGCAGGTCTTTGAGGAACTCGACTAAGATGTCCCACCCGTTATCATGTTTTTCTAGGAACTGCTTGCAATCTTGTCCTCTGAACATCAATGTTGGCTCCGACAATTTTAACATCTTGCGGAAGAACTGAGCTGAAAAAGAAACAGGAGAATGGTCTCGCAGTGGAATAATTCTTTGGCTTGGAATATATTTTTCGGTGCACCAAGAGACCACCTCCTTATAGTCAAAAACCTCAGGGACACATCCTGCACGAGTGATTCCAGAGGTCCAAATCACTTTGTTCTGGGCATAATGGGATGAATA
>SNQJ01S0082500.1:24008-35162 GCA_010110895.2 Picea sitchensis
AACAATAGCATACAATAGGACACAAAAAATGTAGCATTCCCGAATCAGTTTTCTTTGGAACAAACAACAAAGATTCCTGGACACCCAAAATTTAGTATACAATAAAGGCATTCCCGAATTAGTTTTCTTTGAAATTTATCAAAAATTAATAATGTTTGTTACATATTTTTGGAAATTTAAATGTGTTTGTCATATAGACTGGGATTGGGGCTCCCGCGGACCATGAAAAGAAATAAGGACAACAATTAGGAATGTCAAAAGAAGAAGTGCGCGACAGTAGAAAGGAAGACCTGAAAATAAGAAATTGGAAGTTATGAGTCTTTGGTTATAGTTTTCTATTTAAAGAGGTAATAACTGGATTGATAAAGAAAACAAGATGACATTATAGACTAAAACTGGATTGATAAAGAAAACAAGATGCAAGTATAGACTTACTATGAAGTAGATGTGTTTTTGTTTCTTTCGTTGATGGTCAGTGGAGTCATGTCGACCGGTTGTTTCCCTTCCTGGACGAGGTTGTCCATTCTCTGTTGGAACCATTCTTCGATGTAGATTCTCATGGGGGCCATGTTGATTTCATCCTAGATTTCTATCTCATAAAGTTCATTTTCTAATTTCCTTAGATCCATTGAAATATTATGCAATCTCTGTTCAATTTCTTATTTGTGTGCCGCAAAGTCCAGTTGCTAGTGCTCAAGCTCATCTACATGATGTTCAACTATGCCGTAAAAATTTTCGAAAGACAACACCTTTAAAATATCAAGTTGTTCATGGAAGGATTCTTTGGTCATTGACAAGGATTTGAGAATTAAGTTTGGGTCTTGAACCTCATTGGTACTTCCGGCTAAGTCTATTTGGATCAGGCTTGTGAATAATTTTTCCTTTTCTGATATGGCTTGTTTACATGAATCAACAATGAGCTCCAGGTTCTTAACTTTCTTTTTCCAGCATGCTTTTATTTTTTTGGTCCTCTTTGGGGAGGGGAGTTTCTCTTGTCTTATTTTCAGTTCCGATGTGTTGACGGCATGGTTGGAAAAATGGGCCAGCACCTGTTCACAGAAATGATGATCATTTTTTAAATTCGCCTCCAAATGTTCGAGCAAATCATTTGCCTTTTTTTGGAAGGAAACTAAATTTTGCAATGTTTCCTGGGCTTCAGTAACTAGTTGCATTATTTTGTTGATGTTATTCTCTACAAGGGCTGTAGAGCATGAAAGGAGGGTAGAGAATACTTTCATCTTGGCTGCAGTGGTAGCAGGAACGAATTTTTCTAAAGAACTGGCAAATTATGGGGTGGCAATGAAAGCCTGCTCAAATTCGTTGAGGCGGTATTTCAGTCTGGCATTTCCCTCTTCAATTCCTCCAATGGAATAAAAAAGAGCATCATGTGTTACTTGGTGAAATAGGGAGATTTGGGACGACCGCATTTCCCTAAAGTTAATCTTTGTGAAAGATTTTCCTTTCTTGTTTGTTACATCTCTCTTTTAAATGACCATACTTTTAGAATGGTTGTAAAAAACAACGCTCTGGAATACAAAGGATTCATCTTCATCAAAAATTTTGGTCTCAGCTATTTCCACTGCAGATGACCCATTTTTGTGCATGTTCTTAGTTTCAATTTCAATTTGCACATGTTCACTTTCAATTTCGGGTTCGTCGGCCTTCCCTGCATTGTTTTTTCTCTTCTTCATTAGTGGAATTTTGTGAGAACTATCAATTTTTATGCGAGGAGGGTTCTTATCTCCTCCTTCATTCGAATATTTCTAGGTTGATTTCTTACTGGGGTGGGCCATTGAAGCGATGCTCAATGATGTTTTTCTCTTGGGAGTGCTGATGGGGGACTGGGAAATCTTCTCACCGGATATTTTTCCCTGTTGTCTGTACAATTCATTCACGCTTTGCAATGTCTCCGTGTCACAATCTCCAGAAGCAGGATTGTTGTCGTCACTGCCCCTGTCTTCGTTCAAGTGTCTATGGATAAAAGAGTTGTTAAAGCCAACTGCGAGTAAATGTTCTAGAAAAATCCCATTAGGGTCGAACCCTTTTATCCTTTCAACATACGTTAGGTTCAATTTCTTGAAATGGACGACAAATTCGTCAATCTTGTTAACGTTTTTGCACATGAAGTATCCGACTTTCTATGGCATAGGAATGAACTATTTGTTTTTATTGTCATGGAAAAAATGCAACTAGTGGTTGTATTGCCTTGCTATTTCTGCAACAAACATCTTGCCCATGATGTGGCATGAAAAGAAAGCAATATTTTCCTTAGATCCAAAGACCATGAGTACACTGTGATTTTACTTTTGTTCAAGTGTGCCCTTCCTGTTCAAAAACTTGGTTTCCTGGCTAGACATTTGCGGAGCATCCTTCCCTAACAATAAATATTTAAAAACTGAGACAAATCCATTAAAAACTTCATAAAAACAATGGGAGGCCTTGTGCCTCCATAGGGCCTGGTACCAGAATGTTACCGGGTGGAATCCACAGTTTATTTTATTGGATAGAGAAAGTTTTGGAAATGGACAAAAATGCACTATTGCGAAAATCAAGTAGGATGACATATAAAATTTATTCGATTCTTTGAATCATGACAACTGGGAACAAATATCAATGGAAATTAGCTTCCCCCAATCGAAAATGAATTGTTCCTTGACTCTGAAGTACAAAATTTAAATAATTATATGGGAAATTCTTTCCGTGGATGCCTGTCCTGTTATTCTTGTAAACAGCCAAGCAATTTCCTGGAATGGATTTCTAAAGGAAATTACCTACAACTTTGTGATATATTCAGGAATTATTGGCAGGTCTTTGAGGAACTCGACTAAGATGTCCCACCCGTTATCATGTTTTTCTAGGAACTGCTTGCAATCTTGTCCTCTGAACATCAATGTTGGCTCCGACAATTTTAACATCTTGCGGAAGAACTGAGCTGAAAAAGAAACAGGAGAATGGTCTCGCAGTGGAATAATTCTTTGGCTTGGAATATATTTTTCGGTGCACCAAGAGACCACCTCCTTATAGTCAAAAACCTCAGGGACACATCCTGCACGAGTGATTCCAGAGGTCCAAATCACTTTGTTCTGGGCATAATGGGATGAATAGTAAAAGTATGCCCTGGACCACTAGAATTTCTGGTCCTAATGTCCAAAGATATTTACTGTATCTCCACAAAATTGTTGTTGACCTGTTTCCATAAGTCTACAAGAACTCTTGTTTTCTCCAGACGATGAATCAAATGAAAAGTTGGAAGGGATAACATAACCCTATGCAAATCTTGGTCCAATGCGTGTGAATGAGAGATCTCTTCAAGACTTTTGTTCATTAATGACAATTTGGACGGTTGTTGCATCATGCGTTGTTAACATTAAACACTAGTAATTGCATAGATAGAAATGTGAACATGGTGGATACAACAATGAATGATTAAGCATTGTAGATTTCTTGAGAGGGCCAACATGACAACGCGTGTTTGAGATGAACAATCGGAAGGGACAATATAACTCTACACAGATCTTGGTTTAATGCATAATAATGGGAGATCTCCTTGAGAGTTTCGCTCATTAATGACAATGTTGATGATTCCTACATCATCAACTGTTACCATGAAAGATTTCTAATTGCATACTAAGAAAGTACGGAGGTCGTGGGTACGGGAAAAAACATCTTAAAAATAGGGTTACAAGGCACAACTGTTGGAGGTGAGGGCGTGAGGGTCAAATTGTATGTCTCAGAACTTTTTGAGTGAAATACACATAACACCAAAGAGGGTATCATAGGATAGTCCAGAGGGAAATTTGTATATCACTAGTAAGAGCATAACTAATGTATATCAAGAAGGAAAGAAAGTTAGTGGGAATGGAAGGCAACGATAGATACTTTGAAACATTTGTGATCTGTGGTAGAGTGAAGCTTGTGAGTTCGAGGAGTCCACGGTGGAATTTTAGATCACGAAAGTTTTGAGTGCATGATGTATAGCATGGAATAAGAAGAAACAGAGTTCAAAAGCACTAACCCGGCAACCGCGGCCATAAAATTGGCTAAGTATGGAAAGGAACAACGGTCGATCGGATTTGTCATGTGAGGATATAGATGGAGATGAAGATATGTCAGCCTGCTAATGCTGGAACCCGCGATCATAGAAAAGTGACTAAGTATATAACCACAAAGCTATAATACATGGGAAGAAGAAAAGGGAAAAAGGACTAAGGAGTTTGCGGTGGAATTGTAAATCATGGAAATTTTGAATGCAATATGTATATCACGGAACAAGAAGCAGCAGAGTTCGAAAGCACCAACCCAGCAACCACGACCATAAAATTGGCTAAGTATGTAAAGGAATAGTGGTCGGTCGGATTCATCATGTGAGGATATAGATGGAGATGAAGATATGTCAGCCTGCCAACGCTGGAACCCACGATCATAGAAAAGAGACTAAGTATATAACCGCAAAGAGATAATACATGGGAAGAAGAAAAGGGAAAAAGGACTAAGGATTCCATGGTGGAATTGTAAATCACGGAAATTTTGAATGCAATATGTATATCACGGAACAAGAAGCAGCAAAGTTCGAATGTGCCAACCCAAAACAGTGACTAAGTATTGGAGATTTTGTGAACCCATCAACACGAGGATCCAAAATAGGCTGAAAAGGTCTCCCCAGAAGACGTGAGGCCCCAACGGTCAAATTGTATCATTCGAAACATTTGAATGCATAATCTGTAACACGGAAGAGGGGACGATGTTGGAACCTTGTAGTCAATTTGTATATTGCGGAGGTTCGTATGCCAACTATTTCGTATCAGTGTGTGTAGTTGTCACTAGTAAGATTCACTAGTAAGAGCATAACCAATGTATATTAGGAAGGATAAGAAGTTAGTGGGGATGGAAGGCAACGACAGATACTTTGAAACATTTGTGAACCGTGGTAGAGTGAAGCTTGTGAGTTTGAGGAGTCTGCAGTGGAATTGTAGATCATGGAAGTTTTGAGTGCAAGATCTACATCACAGAACAAGAAGAAGCAGAGTTCGAAACCGCAAACCCGACAACCGCGACCATAAAATTTGCTAAGTATGAAAAGAAACAACGGTCGTTCAGATTTGTCATGTGATTATATAGATGGAGATAAATATATGTCATCCCACCAATGATAGAAACCGTGATCATAGAAAGGTGACTAAGTATATAACCAGAAAGCCATAATACACAGGAAGAAGAAAAGGGAAAAAGGACAAAGTAGTCCATGGTGGAATTGTAGATCACAGAAATTTTGAGTACAAGATGTGAACCCGGTAGTCAATTTGTATATTTCGGAGGGTTGGATGCCAACTGTTTCGTACTATTGTTTTCAACTGTCACTAGTAAGAGCACAACCAATGTAAATTAGGAACGACAGGAAATTTGTGGGAATGGAAGGTAGCGACAGATACTTTGAAATATTTATGAACCATGGTAGAATGAATCTTGCGATTTCAAGTAGTCCATTGTGGAATTGTATATGACGAAATTTTTCAGTTTAACATGTATATCACGGAACAAGAAGCAACAGAGTTCGAAAGCGCAAACCCAGAAAGCGCAGACATAAAATTGGCTAAGTATGGAAAGGAGCAGCGGTCGGTCAGATTCGTCATGCGAGGATATAGATGGAAATGAAGATATGTCAGCCCGCCAACACTGGAACCCACGATCATAGTAAGGAAACTAAGTATATAACCAGAGGGTGATAACACACGGGAAGAAGAAAAGAGAAAAAAGGTTGAGTGCACGGTGGAATTGTAGAGAACGAAAAATTTCGAGTGCAATATGTATATTACAGAACAAGAACCAGTAGAGTTTGAAAGCACCAACCCGAAACAGTATCCAAGAATTGGACATTTCGTGAACCCAGTAGCAGGAGGATCCAAAACAGGCTAACAAGGTCTCTCCAGAAGACGCAAGGCCTCAATGTTCAAATTTTATCGCTTGGAACATTTGAATGTATAATCAGTAACATGGAAGAGCAGACAATGTTGGAATCCAGTAGTCAATTTGTATATTGCGGAAGGTGTGATGCCAACTGTTTCGTACCAGTGTGTCCAGTTGTCACTATTAAGAGCTAATTTAATATTCAAAATAATGTGTTTAGATACTGTTAGATAGTTGATAAGGATTACCATCCGTAAACAATGGAAATCTTGACCCCACCAGCCCTGGAGTCCGTCTGTCAATTTGTATATCGCAGAACTGTGAGCACTGTTTGGGGGACACAAAACAATAGAAGTGAAATGTTGAGCCAACCAGCCCACAGGTCAGCTTGTCAATTTGTATATCGCAAAATTTTGGGTGTTATTTGTAGGGCACGGAACAATGGAGGCCCAATTTTGAGCCCGCCCGCTCGAGAACCCGCGATCCAAAAAGTGGCTAGGTATGGAATGTGGAATCCGTACATGCTCTATAAAATCTCATGTCCATACTTTATAGTCGAATAATACATGTGAAGAGAAAAAGGGAAAAATGATGAAGGAGTTTGTGGTGGAATGGTAGGTCACAGAAATTTTGAGTGGAAGATGTATATCACGGAACAAGAGGTATCAGAGTTCGAAAGTGCCAACCCAACAACCGCGGGCATAAAATTGACTAAGTATGAAAAGGAACAACGATCAGTCGGATTCGTCATGTGACTATATAGATGGAGATGAAGATATGTCAACACGGCAACGTTGGAACGCATGATCATAGAAATGCGACCAAGTATATGACTAGAAAGTGATAATACATGGGAAGAAGACAAGGGAAAAATGACTAAGTATCTCATAGAAGAACATCTATTGTTCGCTTATCAATGCAAATCCTTTCAAACCCTTGGTGAGTTCTCACTAGTAAAGGCATAAATTGCAGATCACGAAAGTTCTTTGGGTGCAAGATGTATATTGGCTAAGTATTGAAAGCGACCATGGTCGTCGGGTTGATGGTGTGAATATATAGATAAAGATTTTCCAATTTGTGAATCCATGAGGTCGTGATCATATAGCTGCGACTAAATATAGAACCACAAAGGGATAATAGAGGGGGGGGAAGAGGATAATTAAGAGCTTTTATACATTCTCGTAGAAAAATTGTATATTGTGAAACTTGGGGCGTTGTTTTCAACTCACAAAAAATTCAAAACACAATTTTGAGGCTGTCAATCTGGGAACCCGCAATCGAAAAAGTGTGTAAGTATGGAACACAGAAACATTGGCCGGGACTTGCTTTCGCTAAGAATTATCTTCTTTGCATGTTTCTGGACAAGTTCTTTAGGGATGGTTGGTTGTCCCGACTTTTTCTTATTAATGACGATTGTTTTACGCTTGTTGCATGATTTCGTTCTAGTATTAAACCTTTGGTGTTGCATATCTGGAAAGAAGTACGAGGATGGGAAGAATAGGAAATAGTGAGTAGGACTTGGAGTTTTCGTAAACCCGCGAACGCGAGGATCCAAAATAGGGTCACAAGGTTTCCCCAGAGGACGCAAGGCCTCGACGGCCAAATTGTATAGTTTAGAACATTTGAATGCATAATGTGTAACATGGAAGAGGGGACGATGTCAGATTCTGGTAGTCAATTTGTATATGGCAGAGCAGCGGGCGCCAATTCTTCCATACTGGTATGTCCAGTTGTCACTAGTAAGAGAATAGTTAATGTATATCAGGAAGGACACGAAGTTGGTGGGGATGGAAGGAAGCTATAGATACTTTGAACGAAGTTAGTGTATACGAAACCGCGGTGGAATTGTAGATCACAAATGTTTTGAGTGAAAGATGTATATAACGGAACAATAAACAACCGAGTTCGTAAGCGCCAACCCAACAAGCGCAACCACAAAATTGGCTAAGTATGGAAAGGAACAACATTCGATCGGATTCGTCATGTGAGGATATAGATGGAGATGAAGACATGTCAACCCACCAACCCTAAAACCAGATATCATAGAAAGGAGACTAAGTATATATCCAGAAAGCGATCATGGGCGGGAAGAAGAAAAGGCGAGTTCGTATGCGCCAACCTGGCAACCACGGCCATAAAATTGACTAAGTATGGAAAGGAATAGCGGTCGGTCGGATTCTTCATGTGAAGATACAGATGGAGATGAAGATATGTCAGTCTGCCAACCCTGCAACCGCCAATCATATAAAGATGACTAAGTCTAAAACCAAAAGGTGATAATGGACGAGAAAAAGAAAAGGGGAAAAGAGATAAGTATCTAACAGTTGAAAAACTTTTTTTTCACGTTTATTAATGGCAATGTTTTTGAACCCCTGCTGGGTTCTCACTAGTAAAATCATAAATTGCAGATCACTGAAGTTCTTTGCCTCCAAGATGTATATGACGAAACATGGGACATAGGTGCTGGATACCGCGAACCCGAGGCCTGGTTGCCAGATAATTGGCTAAGTATTGGCCAAGAGAAAGGTTTGATATCTATTTCAATAGTATTCATACTAATATGTATTAATGGAGAAAGTTTTGATATTTATTTGAATAGTATTCACACGAATATATATTAATGGATTGTTTTTGTTTCAAATGCAAATAATCTCCCAATTTGCAGGATTCTCTTCAGTTCACAAATTTCGTTGAAACCACGAAAGTTTTGACTACAGGATGTATATACCACAACAAGAAACAAGAATTTGCATTGTGGTTTTAGGGAGATAAACTCCTTATCAGCTATTCATCTTGTATTCCTTGCAATGACATGAGAAAACGTTGACTTTCCATAAACATTAATATCTAAATTAAATTAAATTTAATCAAAAAATGGTGTAATTTAAGTAATTAAGGCAGTTTCAGCCATTCCTTTATTAATGCCAAGCTTTTCGAACCCCTGGTGAGTTATCACTAGTTAAAGAATAAATTGCAGATCATGGAAGCTCTTTGGATGGAAGATGTATATGACGGAACAGGGACCCGATGGCCAGATAATTGCCTAAGTTTTGCCCAAGAGGAAGGTTTTATATTTATTCCAATAGTACTCATATTAGTATATATGCAAGGATATTATCAAATAGAAGAAACTGCAATATATGCAAGATATTGAACAGGAACATGGTGTCAACGCTTGAGCTACCTTGTTGTAAGTCATTAATTAATTTTACTTACGGGCCTCGAAGAATGAAAGCAGGATGAGTCATCCAATTTCTTTCTTTAAGTATAGGGTCGACGCCACATAAGTATGGCCTGTGACAAATTATTCTTTAATGTAAAATGTAAGCAACGAACATAGTAGCCTTTATTTAAATTGAAGTAGTGGGCAGCAGAAAGAAAAGCTTGTCGTCCATGTTTAATGACACACAGGGAAAAAAGGTAGAAAATAAAATGAAAAGCAATACCAGAGGTTGGAAAACACTATTAAAAAAAACTGCAATTATTCTATATTCAAATAAGATAGGTTACAAAATACAACTGATATTATTTGCCACAATGATTGCGATTTGGCCTGCCCCCAACCAATAAAAAATATGTACATTGATGAAGCTTGTTGACAGTTTTCTTGAGGATCAAATCCTTTATTTGTAAAAAACGAGTTGAATATCAATTTAGGGTCTTGGACTTAATTTGTGTTGCCAACTAGATCTATCCTAGTTTTTGGAATAGCTTGTCTTTTCCAGATATGGCTTGCTTGCATTGGTTGGTTATTCAACATTCCATTCTTTGTCAAGTATTAATTTCCCTCAGTCGTCAAAAAGTTGGGGTTTAAGGTGCTTTCCTTGTAATGTTCTTGACCATTGACATCCGAGACAACTTAGAAATGTGATTTAGGCCCAATTCAAAGTCGAGGGAGTCGTTTTATGTGACATCAACTATGGGACGGGAAAAAAATGCAAGTATGTTGTGACTACTATTCTCCCTATATTCGATCATCTGTTTGGTTGAAAAGCCTAGCTAAAGACTTGTATGTTAAACTTCTTTGTTTTATTACAGTAAAATGGAAGGAGTGTCCAACCCAGCTGCAAAATGTTATTATGTTGAAGTACATGACTTCTTCGGGCAACACAAGTCTGACAAGTGTATCAAATTCTACAGAACACATCAACAAAGGTTTGGAAAGTGTATCAAATGTTGCAGATCACATCAGAATATATCTTTCGTCATAGTGGTGGCAGATATGGCGGGCCACAGAAAGGTATGGAATGTTCGAAGGTGACGCCAAATATGTGGAGTCTGTAACTACATCTAGAGGAAACCAAACAAACTTTGACAAAGAACATGGCTTTCTGTCAAGTCGGTTACCACACCCAGAAGTAGGTCAACAAACTTTGAAATAGAAATTTTTGTAGTGATAATATGTTGTTTTATCCACCCATACAGTTTATGTTACTCGTCTATGGTTACATTCACAAATGGAGTAATATTATGCGTCATTCACGAACATCACATACCATTTTTCAAGCCACAGTAAGTGTGACGTCCCCGAGGATGACAAATTCTTGTGCGATCTGCAGAACCCGATACACTTGCCAAATCTGTGTTGTTGGAAGAAACTATATACTTCAACGAAGAAGTATTTTGCATGTGACCTAAAAAACCATTACAACTCCCAACAAGAAAAAAAATAAGATCAACAAACAAATCTCTAGGTAATCTTTTCAACCAACCAAAGCATCGAATACAGGGAGAACACCAACTAGAAGATACTTGTTCTTTTTTTCCCCTCCTCTTTGAGTTTTTGTTGGATAACATAGTTTTTTTTTAACTCAAAGCTCACATCACATAAAAATAGTCTCTCTTCTTTCATTTGGGCCTCAATCGCATCTCTAAGTTGTCTTACATGTCCATGACCAGGAACATTAGAACAAAGGAACCCTAGAGCACAACTCTTTGATGATAGAGAGAAATAGAAATAAGTATTTAAAAGCAACTCTAGATGATCTTCTATAGATTTTTTGTTAATTCATTTTAATGACAGAGGTTCTCGATATTTTCGTTGATTAATAATAATCTTTTCGAATATGTACGTTGAATAGTGACTAATAGCATGTATTAACATTCCCATATGCGAGCAGATTCTCAAATCTGACATCTAAGATATGCACAATATTAAAGAGGGACATGATGTCAAGGCTTCTGTGGGTGACACGTTCGTGGACTATGTTGAAGCCTTTAAGAAAACTAAAAAAGCCATTTTTTTTTTTT
>SNQJ01S0082502.1:0-33063 GCA_010110895.2 Picea sitchensis
ACGAATCCAAGCAAGGCCAAGTGGATTGAAGTTGTAAGGGTGAGGGAACTATACCCTCATCTTCACATAGACTGAGATAGTCTTTTGGAGGTCCAAAAGCTTCCCAATGGGGAGGTGTGATCAAGGGATCAAATTTTGCTCAATTTTCAAAGTTCTCGGAATGCGACGAAAACAGTACCATTGCGTCTATCTCGTCTTCCTGATTCTGGAAGTATATTTACTTTCTCAAATGGAGTCCGTATGGAGGAGATATCGCGATCTGTCTGCCAAGCCAAACAGGCAAAACAATTTGGATGCTGACTGTACCTGTCCGTACAGTCCATACGGTGACGTGGCAGAGCCGTACCATCTGTACATTGATGTGGCATCCGATGATGTGGCAGGAACCGGTTGGTTGTTAGAGGCAAATGATGTGATGACACATGTTGTTCTATGATTGGTGGTTTGATACCACGTGGCCCAATCAAGGGCTGCCACGTGGCACCTTTATATTGGTTAGTTCTTGTATGCAAAATATATTGGAGGCCGTGGGGTTCGACCGCCGGACCTCCCCACACAGCCCATGCCTTCACCTGACCGCCCGACCATTGGGCCACACATTGGTTCTTATTACATATATGTAATTGAATATATTTGAATTTACGAAATTGTAATGTGGGTGGGGGGTCAGGCCGGGGCTTAGCCCCAGCCCGTGGTCATTTGTAATAGCATATAACCATGCGCTATAGTCCGATGTATTTGTGTGGGTGTATAACATTTATACCATAGTTTCATATAACATTGTATTATGAAATATTCGCGCGGGGTTCTAGCACTATGACCCACGGGTTATACCATTATGTTGTGCATGCGGTTATAATATTTGCACGGGGTTTTAAAATATATTACCATGGTTTTGCATACAACCAAGAGCATGAGAGGTTATTCCCGTTACAACGAAACTAACCACCATTTTCCAATGCGCGAGGTCATGTGGACATATGCCCAGGTGCCGAGGCGGTTAGGGGCTGAAGGCGCCTTAATCGTCCTACGGTTTGCACCGTTGGCGCGGTTGCACCTGGTGCTAGGTTTTTACGCTTAAAAGAGCATGTGAGCCAGGTTCAATCAAGAAGGGTGCGAATTGTAGAACCAGAGACAACAAGCTTGGAGAAGGATACTTCCAGGAGTCCTATCTTTCTCATTTTTCGAGCGATTGAGGTGTCGAAAGAGCCCAGACAGGGGTTTTGGGACGCTGGGAAGCCATTGGAACAATCGGTTTGTCAGTTTGAGCATTGTAAGACATGTTTTTGAGCACTTTTTGAGCAATTAATAATAATGATCCATTGGAAGCTGGACCAGGAGATGTAGCCCAGAAGAGGGGTGAACTCCTTTATCAATTGTTGTGTTTTATGTCTGTTGTTCAATATTTATGCTGCTGTCTATGTGTATTTTGCATAAGTAATCCTTAATTTATGTGTTGCAAATTGATCCTGTTGCTTTAAACACATAACATTTCACTTGCAATAAGTTTTCAAGTTTTTCAAGTCTTCTTCAATTTTTAGATCAGTATTCTAGAGCTATATTCTTTATCAAGGCCTAATAATCCCTTATTGAGTGAAAAAAAATCTTATTCACAAGACTCTTTCACTTCCTTAGCTATTTTCTTACCTTCAACTATGTTAGACTCCCAAGTATTTAGTATGACATCGCCTCTGGTTTTCTCCGAAAGGGACAATCCTGAAGCCATATCTACTCCTTATTTTGCTGATGATATAACCGCTTCTTGGAAGGTAGTCCGGGCAATGATAGCCTCTCTCTCTCTCTTAAAACAATGTTACTTAACGCTTGATCTATCACTCGGAAATGATTTTGGACGATTTCTACCTTATAGAGCAGGCTTTGTTGTGCTGCTTCCATTTTCTTTCGCACTTCTAGTGCCTAAGCTTGGCACACTATTATATCTACAACTATGCTTTGAGTAGAGCTTAATTTGGCTTGTAGTTGTCATACCAACTCCTCTTGTTGAATGACCCGTCATTGGCTCACTTGGGCAGTCTTGTGTATCTCCTCAAGGTTGTATTTAAGTTGTTGGATTTCTTTTTTGTCGCTGGCTCTCATCTACACGAAGCCCTTGTTGACCTCGCTTCTGACATCTTCTTCTATAGTCTTTATTTGGTTTTGTAGCTAGTTTATTAGTAGGTCTTTTTGCTTCAGCTATTCTTTTAAAGTTCTAACCGAAAACTGGTTGGTTGTTTCATAAGCCCCCAATGAACCTGCTACTTCTTCAACAAATTATACCTCTTCTAAGGCTTCTCCATCAATTAGTACTCTGAGTATTTTGACCGCTGTACCCGCCCTTTGGTGTGTTTCTCTCTTCATCATAGCTTTCCTTTTCTTGCTGAAAAAGAAATCGGTAAGAGGTATCTCTTCCATAGGAATTGGCATGAGATCTTCTATGAATATTGCCTCTATATCGAGGTTCCCTCTAGTGAATTGTAAAGGCGTGACAAACTGAATGGGGCTACCGATTTCTACGGATGACTATTTTCTGGTCGTGTTTGTAGTTTATTTATCTGGTGTAGACAATGGCCTATATTCTCCTTTCTTCGTTAGTGTTTCTGCTTGATCTTTTGTCTGATTACTTGACACATATGTTGCTGAGGTATCTTATTTATGAGTCGAGACCTATGTTTTCTCTAATTTTTCCTGGGTTTCTTGTTTTCTATAGCTTATGACTTCTGGATTTCGAGTCTTCATTTGCTGTTTAGATGGAGATGTCAAGATTCCTCCTTGTAACACTTTAGGGAGGCTACTTTTTCGGTGCCTCTGGAAGTTGTAGAATTCAATCATTTTATCAGGTGACAGAGATTGAACACGGCCTAAGACCTCCATATAAGATCTCGCTCCTCGGAAAATCTCATCTTGAGGAGAGTCCTCATGTTCATACCTTTTCAGATCGCAACTGGCCATGTGATTTCTCACGAACTTCTATGGGTTGTGCTTCTTAAATTCAATGTTGACCATATTTATTTCTTCTAAGGCCACGACCTCCACTTTGGAGTGGCCAAAATACAATAAATAAAATGCACCAATATGTAAGGGAAAAGATGACCATACCATTTTCTGCATTGCTTTGAGCTCTTTGCTAATCCCATCGAGTACAGTTTGTCATGCGACCTCACAACACACTAGTCGGTATAGTAAAAATTATGGCAGAGCATAGGCAAAAACTGAACAGCCAAAGACCCTGATATAGGAAAAGTGTTCCTCGATGTACCAGTCTACCACTCTGCCTAGGTTAGACACAATTTTTTCTGAAATTCTAGGCAGTGGATAACCAAATATAGTAGTGTGCATTGACACCACTACCCAGTTACAGATTTCATAGAAGTAATCTTTTGCCTTGTCTTCCCAGAGCTTCAAATGATAAATGTGAATTGGTTCTGTGCTATTTGGAGTCCAACTCCAACCCATCAACGAGAAAGGCGTCATGAAACAAATGGCATCCATAATATAAGTTGACATGAAGAATAAATTTGATTTCCCCTTTTTCTTTTGTGTCTGGTATTCTGTAATTTCACTAGCTAGATTGTTCGACAATATCTTATCCCAGTCGAAAGAATACCCTTCCGCTACTGTGTGTATAATGGGTACCTATGGCAGAAAGAAATGGGTTGTGTTCTCTTTCCCATACAGTCTGCACATCATCATTTCTATATACATGAACTGTGGTTCTAACGATTAGATTGAGTATGTTCCGTGAGTATCGACTCTGAAATTTTTAGGGCATGAACACTAGTCCTTGATCAAGTCGGAAAGGATTTTTCCATATTGATCACACACCTTCTTGTTAAAATCCACTAATAAACTGGCATTGTAAATGTAGTTTGGTGTTGGAGACAGCTAGTACATCACCTATTTATGCTCTGGCCGAAATGATCCAACAACTACCTTCTGAAAATTGAATATAGTTCTAGTTTGGGTATCTACATGATCCAGTGCCCATCCAATCATATCATTGTAGGGTAAAAGCCACGGCCTTGTTTCTACCTTATGTAACTCTGACTGAGAAATAATCTTGTATTTGATAGACAAGTCTTCCCTTTCGTTGTCACTTGAATCATCCCGACAGTTTACTAGTTCATATTGCAGGGTGTTGAATACATGCATCCACGTTTTAACTGTATCTATGCTTTTAGGTGTGGTGTAAGAGATAACGTCTGTGTTATGGCTCGAAATTTCACCAGTATCTTTATGTGCTTTCCGTGGAGCCATGGTATCGAATCTCAGAGTTTTATTATCTGTTACAGAGAATGAGAATGCAGGAAACTAATTATTTCGCTAAGCAAACTCTATGAAAACGAGAATGTAATTCAAAAATGAAAAATCTTCTTTTCCTTAAGCATATCGGTCTGTGTAGATCTTCACTTACAAATGTGTTTAATTCCTTTAGTAAAAAGATTTGGGCGATAAAGAAAGATCTTATTTGAAATCATTTCCCTAAATGAGCTATTAATGTCATTAATAGTTGATACCTTGTGATTTGGGAAAAAAATAGAGAAAATTTGAATTTATCCACATTTCAAATCGACGTAAACTTAACAGGAGATAAGACTTCTTAATGTGTTAATAAATCAAGTTCATCCTATTACTTAATCGTGTATAAACTTAATCTGTTTTGAATCTTGTGTTATCCTGTATCCATCCAAGCTATGATTCCCGAAACGCAAAATCGCGATGTAATTAATTTATTTTAATCTTATTTAGTCTTATAATTAATCGTGATTAACTTCAAGGATTTCACGATTTCAGCTATCGGGACTTCTGGTGGTCCTTTAAGGAAGGATCGATGAATCATGAAATCGCGATGTGATTAATTCGTATTAATAGTTTTTAATGCTTTAATTAACATGGCTTGAAACTTAATGTAGTTTCGCGACTTCGCATGTCGGGACTTTGAGATTCTTTACATGTTGGATTGTTAGGTCTGTGAAACCTCGAAACCTGACACTTTGAAAGTCATCTTTAGCGATTTGACCTTTTAACTAGTGGGTGGCTCCATAACTTTTAAGTATTTCAGATCATTGGATTCAATAGAATACTTCATTAACAATGATATGAAGGTGCGCTTTTGTTCTTATTTAAAAAAGAATGAAACTTATTAAAGTCTAAATATTAGAAAGACGTGTTCCAACAAATTATTCCACACTTAGTTCTTTTTCTGTATCCGCTCCTTCGTTTTGTGTTGATTGATTCTCCTCTATCAACTGTTCATTTTACTTTGCTATAATGGTAGGTGATTTTTCAAGGTTTTGGTGAAGAGATTCCTCCATCTACACTCCAAGATATACCATATGTACATCTTCTGCAATCACAACTCTAGGTATATCCCTCATTCCTCCATCACCACTTCCCTGTCCTAGTTCTCTAGCAACATTACTTGTCCCAAATCTTCATTAATTCCTTCTCTTTCCTCTCTTTCCTTGTTTGAAATACTCTTGTCACTACTTCCTTCCTCCCATTCTGATTCATTGCCATCATTTTCATCAACTTCTACTGCTCCCTTGGCGATGAATTGAGCCCATGTTTGGTTTTTTAGTTCCAAGGCTCTCAACACTGTTAATTTTATCAGACAATGGTGTGTGATAGAACCTTGGAGAAAACAAGATTGTCTTACATAATGTTCCATATTATGAAAATATTCTAACAAATAATAAGGCATATTTATCAATGAGCCATGACGAAGGTGTGACAGTAGAACAAAATCATATGTGTAAACAATCTTGTACCTACCCTCAGATGTAATATATTTCATCAAGACAAAAACAACTTGGTCCCAAGGTTGAGGTAAAGACTCTGTTGTTGTGCCACCTCCTCTAGGATACGCTTGCTCTCCTTCCTCCAAGAAATTGTTCTTTCCATTAGGAATGGTTGTCCTTCGTCCAAACCATTTTCTGCCAATCTTGGGAAGCTGTGTAATAGAGGATATAACCACATATGTTACACGTATATCCAAACCTCTAACATGCGAATGGGTTCCTGTTAAATTCCAGGCGAATTCTAGGGAAATATCACTGTCAAACCCGTCCAACCACTCGAAATATGCTACCCACCCTGCATCTTCAAATATTCTATAGAATTTTGGGCACCAACGCAGGGCTTTGAGGGTTATTGGTTCATGACAGACTGCAAATCCTCCCATGTTGAACGTTCTTTTGTGTAATTAGATGTTATAGTATTACAAAGGAGTTTTAGGTTCAAAATTACCAACACAGACCCATGACCTTCAACATGCATGAGCGTGCAGGAACAATGGAAGGATATTTTTTGGTATTTTTGGAAAGGTGGTGGTGATTCAAATTTCATGGGAAAAATCAACTTGACAAACATGTTGATTGAATGTTTATGGTGGTGATTGGTTAATTTATTCAGGGATGATGGGGTACCCCCCAAATTGAATTGATGGTATTGGTTGTCTATTGGTGATGTGGAAGGGCATGGAAAAATCATTATTTCATAGTATCATGTCAAACACATTTCACAGTCATACATGTAGGTTGTAAACCACGAACACGTACATGCAGGAACTTATCGATTCCAAGCAAAATATGAAGTGGCAATCATGTTCAATTGTCCAATCAATGTTACTAGTACCTTCTATTAATAGGTACTTATTACTGATGGCCACAGATGAAAATGGTGGAGTTACTCTTCCAACTGGATATGATGGAATTAGTGGGGCCATAGTCTTCTTCGTGTGTGTTTAAACATGGTGTTTCAGCATCAACATATCTGAATTCATTCTTATTAATTATGCATATTCTTCTTCGTGTGTGCAATGTGTTTTAGCTAGGTGTTTCAACACCAACATATCAACATTCATTCTTATTAATTTTTCATAGTCTTCTTCAGGCATGTAGCATGTTTCAGCACAATGCTTCAACACCAACATATATGCATATATGTACATCTCCGTGGTTTACACGTATGACTGTGCAATTACCCAAATTAGGACTAAGGAAACATCATCCTAGTTTACAAGTAAACTATGAATTAAGTTTTAACATAACACAATGTTGAATGAATAATGAATTATACCTGCTCTAGGATTGATGTTCTCGTAGGAAATGTAAAAAATATGGATGAACTAATACAAGAGAATGAGATGAAAAAGACATGGAAATGATAAGGAAAAAGGGGCAATTTTAGCACCCAACAATGTCTCACTTGAGTAGATTAACATAGTCTTCTTAGTACATGTTTTAGCATGGTGTTTTAGCACTAGCATATATTCATTGATTGAACATTATTATTAATTCTTCATAGTATTCTTCATGCGTGCAACATGTTTCAGCTAGTTGTTTCAGCACAATGTTTCAGCACCAACATATCTGCATTCATTCTTATTAATTTTGCATAGTCTTCTTCGTGCGTACAATGTGTTTTAGACAGGTGTTTCAGTATGATGTTTCAGTACCAACATATTTTCATATATGTACATCTTCATGGTTTACATGTATAATTGTGTAATTACCCAAATTAGGACTAAGGAAACATCATCCTATTTTACAAGTAAACTATAAATTAAGTTTTAACATAACACAATGTTGAATGAATAATGAATTGTACCTGCTCCAGGATTGATGTTCTCATACAAAATGTAAACAATAGTGATGAATTAATACAAGATAATGGGATGAAAATGGCATGGAAATGATAAGGAAAATGGGGCAATTTTAGCACCCAACAATGTCTTACTTGAGTAGATTAACAAAGTTATGTGAGACATGAATCCTGACAATGCTCTAAGCCTTGATGGCTTCTCAACTAAATTCTATAAACAAGCCTAGAACATTGTGGATATGGTCAATTGCATAGAGGGAAAGCATAAGGAAAGATAAGAGATGTATATATTTAGTGATATAGGCATAGATATGTTTAGTGCTTGACATATATATTTAGTCTCCAAAATGTCCTCCTAACTACATTATGTAGGTGAGCACATAAGTGCTCTGTCTTGTACTAGATTTGCTTGGAATACTCCCAAGATAGAACATTGATTCGAATTTGTTTAATTAATAAAATTTTAAAAGATTCACCAATAATTCTAAAAGGTTTTATAATTATGTGAAAATTCGCCACAATTTCACAATATTTTATAATTCTGTGAAAGATTCGCCCAAATTTTACAAGATTCTATAATTTGGTGAAAGATTCGCCAAAATATTATATATGAATATTATGCTATTGATAAAATAGTCTTCACACTTTCCCATGTGTAATGGGGATTCACCCATTTATTATACATATAAATTTAGGGGGGGTTATTAAAATTTTCCCTGTAGAAAAGATAGATAACAGCCAGAATAGACAAATAAAGAACCATAATAGCACCAAAATGTTATACCTTTATTATTGGAAGCAATGTTCACTTTGCTCTTTGAGGGGGTAATCTCCAATCACTATAAGTAAAATACCCTATAATAAATGTTTTTTCTGAATACCCTATAAATATAGCCCAAAAATCCGTTTGTAGCAGAGGTCACTAGCGAAGGTGCTTGGAAAGATGTTTTAGAAAAAAAAAAATTAATGGTGCGTTTATAAGTCTATATTTCATTGATGCACCACTATAATGCAATGCACCGATGCTAATATACAATGGTGCATCATTGCAAAGTTATTTCAAAAAAGTAGAAAACAACTGTGTGCATCATATAAAAGAAGCTCGTGAGCACCGGTGCACACTAAATGAGCGCACCAGTGCGCAACAAATGGGTGCACCATCATTGAATTTTTACTTTTAAAAATGCCTAACGATGCATTATTGTCCCTTGGGCACACTAGTGCATTCCAAACTGGTGCACCATCATAGGTTTAAAAAAAAAAAAAATGTGTTGTTTACAGCAGTTCGCTTAACGCGAGGGCACCAGAACAGGGTAAATAAAAAAACAAGTGGCGGTAAAAAAACATTTTTATCATTTCTAGTGCAGAGAAGTTATCAAGAATCAGTGCCACCTTTTCCCAGCTGAAGCACACTATCGTTGGTGCTTTCGTTGCTTGCCTTGTTTTCATTCAGTGCTCAGTTCGTGGGATTACAATTTTTCCATACAGTGGGTAAATTTGTTATTTTTCACTACATCCCAACCATGCCTCCTCGATGAGAAAATGTATGGGTAAATTATTTATTTCTTTGTACATTGAATTTTTACAGGATTAAATTGTGAAATTGAGCAAAATTTTCATTGTTTTTCAAAAAAGCATTATGCACGGTGCGTTCGAACCATTCAAATTGCATCGCGCGCGGTGCGCTTTGTAAATTTTATAGGGTTCACTGAAAATGTATAGTTCATTTTCGTCAGTGCATAATTATAAATGATGCACTGGTGCATTCTAATGCGGATTTAGGAGTGGAACAAACTGATTAATAGACTGAATAAAATAACATAGATATATAAAGAATAACACAAATGTTTAGTGAACAATATCTTCTATTAAATAATGAAATAGGCTGAAACTGTAAAATTGCAGAACTTAAACTTGCTCGAATGGTGGTAGTTATCTCTGAGAAGAGATGTGGATGCTATGCACTTTCGTCTGAGTAGAATGGATTACAATGAGGCTCCATAGGCCCTTTTCATATTACTCATGAATTCCAAAACCCTATACATCCAAAAACCTAACCCTAGAAGGTGAAACGCCAAAAGTCATGTGGGCCCTATGGGTAAGTTGGTGTAATTTGGTACCTCAACTTCCTAGGGTCATAATGTTTGCATACGACCTCCGTTTTAGGTGCGTGATAGCCCATTGGAAAGATATTTCAGAGAACTACACATTCCTCCATCGGACTCTAACTTTGTCTATAGTCTAATTGTGGCGAGACAAAAAAAACAATGTTTAGGGCCCCAAAATAGCCCTGAAAGTACAACAAGATGTGATCACCTGAAAAAATACAAAATAATCTATTTTTATTAGGAAAGAGGCCACCTATATCCACCTAGAGAATTACCAAGGCTTCATAAAACCCCATAAGTGTAGAACTCATATTTATAAATCAATACAGAAAGACATGATGAACAAAAATGGACACAAGGAGCCAATTGGAGTACGTGGGTGGCCACCAATATCCACTTGGATCAATCCTCCTCCCTTAGGAAGAAATGGTATCCATTGCGTTGAGTTCCCCCATCAGGTGAGGAAAATTCTGCTCGATTTTGCCTCGGGTGAGCCACTTGCCTTGGTGTAGGAGTTGCCCTTCCTTGACAACCCAATAAAGTTGGATCTGCTGCTGGTGAGTTCCCTTGAACTGTGTGTCCACAATATGATCAGTGGATGCTTTTTCCATGCAATCAGGGTTGAGCTCTGTTGGTGTCAATTGTTCGACGATCTCAGAGGTGTCTAATAATGGTGGAAAATATGGCCAAAGGAGGTCCACATTGAATACTGGATGCAGACTAAGGAAGGGTGGAGTGTTGAGCTCAAAAGAATTGCTACCCATAGCCTTGGTGATAGTGTAAGGCCGATAACAAAGTGGACAAGGCTTTCGATGGGGCCCGATGAGATGCTTCTTCTGCAAATGTAACCAGAATTTGTTCCCAACCTGAAACTGGTGTGGTACCCTGTGTTTATCACAGCACTACTTTTACTTAGCATTGGATTTCTGCAAAATATCTTGTACCTATTGGAGGATGTGCTGAATCTTCTCAATTAATATGGTGGATTTGTCGATGGAAGACTGATTAGGGGAAGAGTCTGTCTGTGCGGTGGAAAGAGGAAGTGAAACAACAATGGGTCCCAAGGGTTGGAATCCCAGAACCACCTGAAATGGGCTATGGTTGGTGGAACTATGGAGAGCCTTGTTGTAGTTGTTTTGAACATATGGGAGACTCTCGTTCCATGTACGGTGATTCTTAGAATTGTACATGCTCAATATGTGCACAATCATCTAATTGAAGACCTCGGTTTGGCCATCGGTTTGGGGGTGGAAAGAAGTGGATTTTTTGAGCTTGGTGTCCAACAGAGACCAGAGACTCGACCAAAATGTGCTGAGGAACCTACTGTCTCGGTCGGATATGATGGTCTGTGGTACCCCAAAGTGAAACCAAAATCGTTCGAAGAATATATTGGTAGTATATTCCACTGTGACATTCTTCTTATAGGCTTTGAGGATGGCCATCTCCGAAAACTGATCAATGACCACAAACACGCACTCATTTCCATGCTCGGTGGACGAAAAACCAGACATGTAATCCATGGAGATGGATTTCCATGACTTCTCTGGAATGGGAAGAGGGGTGTATAAGCCTTTCTTCTTGATGGTTGGCTTGGAAATGGCATACATAGTGCAAGATATGATATATTTGTTGACGTCATGTTGAAGTTTTTCCCAATAAAAATGTTTTTGCAGAACGACCACAATTTTCTCTATGCCAAAATGTCCTACCACATGACTGTAGTGGGCTTCCCAAATCATCATTGCACGCTCACTTGTAGGAACATAGAGATGGCCCAGGTGTCATAAGAGTCTATCCTTAATGTGAAAATCAGTGACAGTGGCATCTATACCCAAGAGCTAATATGTGTTGACGAAGTCCAGATATTGTTGGTAAAGTTGGGGCCACTCCGATGTTTCATGTCCACAGGAATGGAGAACAGTGGTAAGTGTAGCCACAGGAGGCCGACTGAGGCAGTCAACGACACGATTGGAGATACATGTCTTATACTTGATGTTGAGATGGAACTCTTACAGGTAGGTGGACCACTTCTGATGGTGGTCATTCTACAATTTCCCCTGTGTATGTATGAACTGTAGAGGCTTGTGATCAGTGTGTATGATCATCTCTTTCCCCAGAATGTAATGTTTCCATTGACGACAGGCTTGTACAATGGAATACATTTCCTTGTCATAGGTGGGGTATTTTCGGACAGTATCAGAGAGTGTCTCACTATGGTATGCCACTAGATGCTTGTGCTAAGTGATAACTACGCCCACAACATAGTCAAATGCATTAGTCTCAAGATTGAATGGTTGTTATAGATTGGGAAAGGAAAGTACTCGAGATGAGCACAAACAATGCTTCAAATCTTCAAATTCTTGTTTCTTCTCCTTCCCCCACACGAACTTGGCCCTACCACCTCCCTTGGTCACCTGGTTGAGGGCCCAGACAATATGGGAGAATCCCAACATGAACCGTCAGTAAAAATTGGTGAGTCCTAAGAAGCTTTGAAGCTCGGTCAGTGTGGTCAGGGCTAGCCAGTCATGGATGACTTGGATATTAGTTGGATAAACATGTACCCCATGCTCATAAACAATGTAGCCTAGGTATTGGATCCTATTCATGCCAAAAGAGATTTTTTCTAGGTTGTCATAAATATTGTGTTGTCGCAGAGTGCTCAAAACTTGTTGAATATGTCGCGTGTGCTCCTCCGATGTTCTACTAAAGATGAGGATGCCATCCAAATATACTACCACAAAAGAGTTGGTGAAGGGTCTCAATACATCATCCATCAACCTCATGAAAGTGGTTGGTGCATTTGTTAAGCCAAAGGGAATGACTAGCCATTCGTAGAGACCTTCTTTAGAATTGAAGGCAGTCTTCTAGACATTAGTTGGTTTGATGGGACCCTAATGGTAGCCAGACTTCAGGTCAGTATTTCCGAAGAAATTTTCCCACTTGAGTTGGTCAAGAAGGTCATCAATTCTGGGAATGGGGTAACGGTTCCTAACTGTGAATTTGTTTAAGGATCTGTAATCAATGCATAGTCACCAAGTCTCATCATTCTTCTGCACCAGTACAATCGGGCTTCTGCAAGGGTAGGAGTTGGGTCTGATGTGCCCCTTTTGAAGAAGATCTTGGATCTGATGCATGATTTCTTCATTCTCCATCAGCAAGAACCAATAGACCAGTCCATTAGGTAGAGATGCATCATGGGTCAGATCAATTGGATGCTTGACTTGGTAGTGTGTCGATACCCCTGTAGGTGAGATGAAGATGTCTCTATATTCTTCCATGACCTTGTCCAACTGCTTCTACTGCAAAGAGAGGATTTTTGTAGAGGCCACAGATGTGGTGGTGCCCTTCTACTTACTGTGAGCATGGATCACAGAAAAGATGAACTTCTCGATCTGTGAAATGACCTTACTGCATTGCTTAGCAAATATTAAAGAAATAACAGTAGGCAGTGTGACCTCTGGGATCCTGTACAATTTTATACCCAAAGTAATAATAACACTACGGGGTCTAGAATCATAC
This sequence comes from Picea sitchensis, assembly GCA_010110895.2. Lineage (NCBI taxonomy): Eukaryota > Viridiplantae > Streptophyta > Pinopsida > Pinales > Pinaceae > Picea > Picea sitchensis. Next base: position 13,230 of record SNQJ01S0082502.1, read on the forward strand.
ACAACATGATGCTTACATAAATATGGTTGTCCTAAAATAACATCACAAAATTCAAGGGGAGAAATATCACACAATACGTCATCTTTGAAAATCTTGATGTCATAGGGTAGACGACAATGTTGGCTAACACGAAGATCTCTTCCTTGACAAAGCCAGTCGATGGTGTAGTTTCTTTGGGAGGTTCATCCACTTGATGATCTCTACTAAAATCAGGTTCTTCTGACTACCGTTGTCAAAAATGAAGTGAATCGGAACCCCATTGACCCACATATGTCAGTGAAAGAGGTGTTCCCCTTGCTCTGGTTCTTCTGGTTTGCTTGGCTGGACTTTGGTGGTAGCAACTGTGGCACTGGGTTCAACATCGATAATCCGCTTCCCTCCTTTAGGATTTGACTTGGAATCAGAATCAAACTCTCACTCAGAAGCCTTTAGCTTGGCCATGAGAGACTACTTGGAGCGGCATTTGTCGGTGTTGTGCCAACAACTTTTATGGTACTCACACCATTTTCCCATGTCCTTCTTCATCTTCTCATTTCCCTTCTTGTGTTGCGGCTTCGACAGATTTTCCTGAGGGTGGCCATCACAAATTTTTCCTCTGCTGTGTGGGTTGGGGTTGCCTTTTCTCTTCTTCGACTGTGAGGGGTTTGCAGATCCAAACTCTCGTCATTTCTTCTTAAATTTCTGCTCGATTTTGACAGCGTATCTATAAGTTGTGCCCAATGAAGCGATGTCCAGGAAATCCATTTCTGTTTGAATGTATCTATGAAAAAAACCATGGTATTTGAGAACCAAATGATGCTCAAAATATTTGATACCCAATTTGGTGTGAAGGGTATGGAAAATATTGGTGAAGTCTGGTACTGCCTAGTCCCTTTCTTGATGTAGGCTAGTCCATCTGGTGTATTGGTCCTCGTAGCTTCCAACAGGGTAGTATTGTTCTTTAATGGCATCCCGGAAGGAATCCCATGTAGGGGCCACCAAAAACATTGTGTATTCCTCCACACCCTTTGCTCAGAGTAAGTATCCCACCAGTATTTAACATGGGGAATGACCTTGAGGAGTGCAAAAGTGATCTTTTCCCGATCGGAAAAATTGTGGACCGAAAAATATCCTTCGAGAAGATTCAACCATTTATCTACAACATCCACATCTATCAGTCCTTAAAATAATGGAATATCAAAATTTAATTGTACCTTGAAGGGGGTTGCATGGCCTCCTGATGAAGATGCTTCTCCCATGGGCAACCATCGAAGGATCTACGTGAAGTTGTCCATCATTTCATTCCTTTGTCGCGTGAGGGCTTCCTTGAGAAACATTTTAATAGGATATCCTGTTCCATCATCTTTCTTTTTGTCTCCCATGGGTTGTTTTCGGGCTTAGTGTGGCTGATATGGTAATGGATCGATTGGTTTGAGTCCCAACTTCTTGTAACTATACCTTGTCGAGGACATGCACAAATAAAAATAAATGAAGAGCAGGCCACTCTGATACCACTGATTCGGATTTAGGAGAGAAATGAATTGATTAACAGATTGAATACAATAACATATAGATAGGAAGAATAACACAAATATTAAGTGAACAATATCATATATTAAATAATGAAATAGGATGAAACTTTAAAACTGCAGAACTGAAACTTGCTCGAATGGTGGTAGTTATCTCTGAGAAGAGATGTTGTTGCTACACGCATCTGTCTAAGAATAATGGATTAAAATGAGTCTCCATAGGCCCTTTTCATATTAATAATGAATGCCAAAAACCTACACATCAAAAAACCTAACCCTAGAAGGTGAAATGGAAAAAGTCATGTGGGCCCTATGGGTAAGTTGGTGTAATTTGGTACCTCAACTTCCTAGGGTCATAAATTTTGCATACGACCTCCATTTTAGGCGCGTGATAGCCCATTGGAAAGGTCTTTCAGAGAAATACACATTCTGCCATCAAAATATGACTCTGTCTCCAATATGACTATGGCGATCCAAAAAAAATGTTTAGGGCCCCAAAACATCCTTGAAAGTACAAAAAGATGTGCTGACATGAAAACATACAAAATAAACTAGTTGGATTAGGCGAGAGGCCACCTATATCCACCTAGAGAATGTGTGAGGCTTTAGAAAACCCCAGAAGTGTAGAACTCACAAATATAAATTAGTACAGAAAGACGTGCTAAACAAAAATAGATACGAGGAGCCAGTTGGAATAGGTGGGTAGCCACCAATATCCACTTGGATCAATACTCCCCCCTTAGGAAGGAATGGTCTCCATTTCATTGAGTTCCCCCATCAGGTGAGGAAAATTCTGCTGGATTTGGCCCCGGGTGAGCCACTTTCCTTGGTGTAGGAGTTTCCCTTCCTTGATAATGAGATAAACATGGATCCACTGCTAGTGAGTGCCCTTGACCTGTGTGTCCACAATCTGATCAGTGGATGCTTGTTCCATGTAGTAAGGGTTGAAATTTGTTGGTGTCAGTTGTTCGACGATCTCAGAGGTGTCCAATAATGGTGGAAAATATGGCTGAAGGAAGTCCACATTGAATAGTGGATGAAGACCAACGAAGGGCAGAGTGTTGAGATCAAAAGAATTGCTACCCACAGCCTTGGTGATAGTGTAAGTCCCATAACAAAGTGTCTGAAGCTTCTAATGGGGCCCGGTGAGAGGATCCTTCTGCAAATGTAACCATAATTTGTCGCCAAACTAAAACTGGTGTGGCACCCTATGTTTATCATGGCACTGCTTGTACTTAGCATTGGATTTCTACAAAATCTCATGTACTTGTTGGCAAAGGTGCTAAATCCGATCAATGAATTTGGTGTCTTTGTCGATCACAGACTGATCAGGGGAAGATTCTTTCTGTGCGGTGGCAAGAGGAAGTGAAAAATCAATGGGTTCCAAGGGTTGGAATCCCAAACCCACCTGAAATGGGCTATGGTTGGTGGAACTATGGAGAGCCTTGTTGCAGCTGTGTTGGACATATGGGAGACTCTCGTCCCATGTACGGGGATGATTAGAATTGCACATCATGGGATGTGCACAATCATTCGATTGATGACCTTGATTTGGCCATCAGTTTGGGGATGTAAATAAGTGGATTTTGTGAGCTTGGTCTCCAACATAGACAAAAGACTCGACCGAAAGGTGTTGAGGAACCTGTTGTCCTGGTCATAGATGATGGTCTGTGGTATCCCAAAGTGAACTCAAACTTGTTTGAATAAAAGCTTGGTAGTATTTGTCGCTATGACATTCTTCTTACAGGCTGTGAGGATGGTCATCTTTGAAAACTGATCAACAACCACAAACACGCAGTCATTTCCATGCTCAGTGGACGACAAACCATACATGTAATCCATGGAGATGGATTCCCAAAGATTCTCAGGAATAAGAAGAGGGGTGTATAATTTTTTCTTCTTGATAGAAATCTTGGCAATGGCACAGGAAGTGCAAGATATGATATATTTACTGACGTCCTGTTGAATTTTTGGCCAATAAAATGTTTTTGAAGAATGACCACAGTTTTTTCTATGCTAAAATGTCATGTCACCCGACTGTAGTGGGCTTCCCAAATCATATTTGCACGCTTTCTTGTAGGAACATAGCGGTGGCCCAGGTGGCATAAGATTTCATCCTGAACGTGAAAATCAGTGGTAGTGGCGCATGTACCCAAGAGCTGATATGTGGTCGCGAAGTCCAGATATTGTTGGTAAAGTTGGGGCCACTCCTATGTTTCTTGTCCACGGGAATGGAGCATAGCCGTAAGTGAAACCACATGAGGCCTACTAAGGTAGTCAATGACATGATTGGAGATACTTGTCTTATACTTGATGTTGATATGGAACTATTGTAGGAAGGTGGACCAATTCTGATGGTGGTCGTTTTGCAATTTCGCTTGTGTCTATATGAACTACAGAGTCTTCTGATTAGTGTGTATGATCGTTTCTTTCCCCATAATGTAATGTTTCCATTCACGGCATGCTTGTACAATGGAATAAATTTCCTTGTCATAGGTTGGGTATTTCCAGACAGTATCAGAGAGTGTCTCACTATGGTATGCCACCAGATGCCTGTGTTGAGTGAGAAATGCGCCAACAACATAGTCATATGCATCAGTCTCAATCTCGAATGATTGTTTCAAATCAGGAAAATAGAGTGCTGGAGCTGAGCACAAACGATGTTTCATATCTTCAAATGCTCATTGATGTTCTTTCCCCCACACGAAATTGGCCCTACCACCACCCTTGGTCACTTGGCTGAGGACCCAGGTAATATGGGAGAATCCCAACATCAACCGTCGGTAAAACTTGGCGAGTCCTAAGAAGCTTCGAAGTTTGGTCACTATGGTATGGGCTCTCCAGTCACAGATGACTAGGATATTAGTTGTATCAAAATGTACCCCATTCTCATCAACAATGTAGCCCAGGTATTGGACCCTGTTCATTCCAAAGGAGAATTTTACTAAGTTGACATAAATCTTGTGTTGTCGCAGAGTGCTCAAAACCTCTTGAATATGTCACATGTGATCCTCCCACGTTTTGTTGAAGATGAGGATGTCATCCAAATATACTACCACAAAATATTTGGTGAAGGGTCTCAATACATCATCCATCAACCTCTTGAAAGTGGTTGGTGCATTTGTTAAGCCAAAGAGCATGACTAGCCATTCGTAGAGACCTTATTTAGACTTGAAGGCAGTCTTCTAGACATCACTTGGTTCGATGGGAACCTGATGGTAGCCAGACTTCAGGTCAATCTTGCTGAAGAACTTTGCCCATTTGAGTTGGTCAAGAAGGTCATTGATCCTAGGAATGGGGTAGCATTTCCTGACTGTGATTTTGTTTAAGTCTCTGTAATCAATGCAGAGTTGCCAAGTCCCATCCTTCTTCTGCACTAGTAAAATCAGGCTTCTGCAAGGGGAGGAGTCAGGTCTGATGTGCCCCTTTTGAAGAAGCTCTTGGATCTGATGCCTGATTTCGTTATTCTCCATCAACAAGCACCGATATACTGGTCCATTAGGTAGAGGTTCACCGAGGGTCAGATCAATTGGATGCTTAAGTTGGAAGTGTGTTGGTACCCCTGTAGGTGAGAGAAATATGTCTATGTATTCTTCCATGATCTCATCCACTTGCTTCTGCTGCAAAGAGAGGCATTCTATAGAGGCCACAGATGTGGTGGAGACCTTCTGCTTATTGTGAGAATGGATCACAAAGAACACAAACTTCTTGGTCTATGAAATGACCTTACTTCATTTCTTAGTAGAGATTAAAGAAATAGTAGTAGGCGGTGCCACTTCAGGGATCCTGTACAATTGTCTACCCAAAGTAATAATAACACTACGGGGTCTAGACTCATACACAGCATGATGCTTCCACAAATATGGTTGTTATAAAATAAAATCACAAACTTCAAGGGGAGAAATATCACACAATACCTCATCCTTGAAAGGCTTGTTGCAGTAGGGAAGATGACATTGTTGGCTAACATAGAGATTTCTTCCTTGAAAAATCCAGCCGATGGTGTAGGGATGCATGTGCGGTTTTGTTGGAAGGTTCAACCACTTGACGAACTCAACTGAAATCAGGTTCTTATGAATACCTTTGTTGAAAATGAAGTGAATTGGATCCCCCTTGACCCACATCTACGAGTGAAAGAGGTGTTCCCCTTCCTCTGGTTATTCTGGTTCGCTCGGCTGGAATTTGGTGGTAGCGACCATGGCACTGGGTTCAACATCGATCATTCGGTTCCCTCCTTAAGGATTTGACTTAGAATCAGAATCGATATTTGAATCAGAAGCCTTCAACTTGGCCATGAGGGACTGCTTGGAGAGACATTCGTCGGAGTTGTGCCAAGGACTTTTATGGTACTCACACCATTTTCCCGTGTCCTTCTTCGTCTTCTCGTTGCCCTTCTTGTGTTTCATATTGGACAGATTGTCTTGAGGGTGGCCATTGCAAATTTGTTCCTTGTTGTGTGTGTTGGGGTTTCCTTTGACCTGCTTTGGCTATGAGGGGTTTACATATCCAAAATTTCGTTGTTTTTTCTTAAATTTTTGCTCAATCTTGACAACATATCTATAAGTTGTGCCCAATGAGGCAATGTCCAGGAACTTCATTTCTGTTTGAATGTATATATGAAAACAATCATGTTATTTGAGCACCAAATGACACTCATAATATTTGATACCCAATTTGGTGCGGAGGGCATGGAAAATATTGGTGAATTCTGGTACTGTCTGGTCCCTTTCTTGATGTAGGGTGGTCCATCTGGTGTATTGGTCCTTGTAGATTCCAATAGGGTAGTACTATTCTTTAATGGCGTCCCAGAAGGAATCCCATGTAGGGGCCACCAAAAAAATTTCATATTCATTCATGACCCTTTGCTTAGAGTAAGTATCCCACCAGTCTTTAACATGGGGAATGACCTTGAGGAGTGCAAAAGTGATCTTTTCCTGATCGGAAAAATTGTGGATCGAAAAATATTCTTCGAGCATATTCAACCATTTATCTACAACATCTGCATCTATCAGTCCTTCAAATAATGGAATATCAAAATTTACCTGTACCTTGAAGGGGGTTGGATGGCTGCCTGATGAAGATGATTCTCCCATGGGAAACTGTCGAAGGATCTTCACGAAGTTGTCCATCATTTCATTCCTTTGTCACGTGAGGGATTCCTCGAGAAACATTTTAATAGGATATATTACTCCATCATATTTATTTTCTTCTCCCATGGTTTGTTGTCAGGCTTGGCACAACCGATATGGTAATCACTCGATTAGTTCAAGTCCCAACTTCTTGTACCCAGACCTTGTCTGGGACGTGCACGAAGAAAAATAAATGAAGAGTAGACCACTCTGATATCACTGATCCAGATTTAGGAGAAGAACAAACTGATTAACAAATTGAATACAATAACATAGAGATAGGAAGAATAAAACAAATATTTAGTGAACAATATCTTCTATTAAATAATGAAATAGGCTAAAAATATAAAACTGTAGAATTGGAACTTTCTCGAATGGTGGTAGCTATCTCTGAGAAGAGATGTGGCTTCTAGGTGAATCCGTCTTAGAAGAATGGATTAAAATGAGGCTCCATAGGCCCTTTTCATATTACTCTTGAATGTCAAAACACTAGACATAAAACAACCTAACCCTAGAAGGTGAAACGCCAAAATTCATGTGGGCCCTATGNCTAGGGTCATAACTTGTGCATACGACCTCCGTTTTAGGCGTGTGCTAGCCCGTTAGAAAGGTCTTTCAGAGACCTACATATTCCTCTATCAGAATATGACTCTGTCTATAGTATAACTATGTGGATCCAAAAAAAAAATGTTTAGGTCCCTAAAACAACCCTGAAAGTACAACAAGATGTGCTAACATGAAAACATACAAAATAAGCCAGTTGGATTAGGTGATAAGCCACCCGTATCCACCTAGAGAATTGTGAGGCTTTAGACAACCCCAAAAGTGTATAAATCACAATTATAAAGTAGTACAAAAAGACGTGCTAAACAAAAATGGACACGAGGAGCCAGTTGGAATAGGTGGGTGGCCACCAATATCCACCTTGATCGCGTTCATAATAAACGACGCACCATCGAAATTATATAGTTTCCATTAGACAGTGTGTTTTTTATAGTGAATGCATCGGTGAGTTCATAATAATAAACACACTGTTGAAAATATATAGTTGTTTAATCAATGCGTCCTTTATAGTGAACACACCGATGCATACATAATAAACTACACACTATGGACATTATTGTATTTTTCAATCGGTGCGTGGACTATACAGAATGGACCGATGCAAAAATGTGGATACGATGCACCATTTAAAATGAGTGTCTAGTTTAAGTAGTGTGTCGTGATGAATGGAACATACCAAGGTGTTGTAGTATATAGACACACCGCTTTAAAGAGGCATTGTGATTTCGCGATGCGTTGTATACAATGGGGTGCACTAGTGCATTGATAATTACTACGCACCCCTAAAATAAATTAGATTGTGCATGCGGTGCATAAGATATGTGTGAGCACCATGGGCGGTGTTTTACTATTTTGAAGGTGCACCGAAGGTCAATTTTTTGTTTTTTTGAAAAAACGTTATGTTTGCATATTTTGAAATAAATTTCTCATTTACTGAAAAAAAGTTACATTTTTATGTATGATACTGATGTAATTTATATGTTAATTATGCAGAGAGTTTAGTGCATGGAGGAGAAGCAACAAAGAGTTGACCAGTGCAATATGGTTCGGGAGTGGGAAGGCCAGAGAGAGGGAGATGGATTTTTACCATCAACCTATTATTGTAGCTATGCATCTCCTATTGAGGAATGTAGGCCTCTTCAAGTAATATGAGGAGGATACATCCCTAAAGGGGAATTCCTCTATTCTTGCATAGCTGATCCATCGATGGGATGCCCATCAACATGCATTCATAGTCGGTCCTCATCAGTGGTACCATCCCACCAAGGAGGATATTTATTTTATCACTGGGCTATCTAGGAGAGGGGAGGGGTTTCACTAGATTCTTCATGCCCAGTGGGTTTTGCAGTCGAGACTCAGCTTTCCTACTCTCAGGGGTATATTGCGTGCAATATACATTCTCTTGGTGATTTTCAGGTGGCTGGTGGATAGTTATGGATCACCTCGTTCGGTGCCTCTCATTGTTACTGTCGACCATTGCACACTTTACTTGTGATGGTCAACACATTAGTTGCGCTATTTTGTATCATGTTGATTCTTTGATACAAAAGCCAAGACTTATTAGGTGGTCTGGAATTTTCTTGCGACATTTTTGTATAGCACTGGATATATGTCATGCTGTGATAGATGGGAGGGAGAAATTTGCATTTTCTTCAGAGTTGTTTTGTTTGTTTTTTGAGAGGTTTCTAGAGATGAGACCTAATTTTATCCATTGGCCTCCCAGGATGATGAATGAGGTGTGGATGCACATGTGGGGCGAGACGATTTCCAAGAGGGGCATGTCCAATTTTCGAGTTAGGATTTCTAGGGAGGCACTTCAACTATTATTCAGTGAGGTAGATCACATGTTCATGATGGTGTCGTTCCCTTACGCATTGATGGATTGGTGAGGATGTACCAACATCCTCTTCACACCAGATGAGCCACCCAATCATTGAGGTAATACTTAAATCAATCTTGTACTTTCATTTTATTGTCTTACTTAATTCAAATAAATTTTATTCTAGCATGTTCTTTAACATTTTTTACTAAATTGTTTAATGAAATTGTCAACTAATTATTAACGTTCTTTAATGTTTTTTGTGTTATCTTTTGCAGATGTTGGCACATTCGTTGGAGACATAAGGCTCCTTAGCTTCATCCCACATGTTTTTAGAGTTGATATATATCATCCCATTATCACAATGTTCCTTTACATTATTCTGATCAAAGGTGTCCTGCCACTTGCACCTAAAAATAACACATTGGAAAGAAGAGAAGTCCACTCAAATGATCTCTTGTATCTTTCCAACCTAATCTAGCTTCCCTTGTATTATGTTTTTCTCATTGTGGTTATCACGAATGGATTGGTAAAACTCAACTTCCACTCCACAATATTGTGTCATATGTCCGTCATCGACATCCTCTGTGCGAAAATAATGTCTATATGTCCAAATAGATGGGAACAAATGCACATATAAAAAAGTGAACAAAACATAGTGTTAATATGTGTCTAATAACTCGACCATTAAAATATAAAATAATATAGATGTACTTACAATTCAAATGTGCATTATAACGTTAAAAATGTACACAAAGAGATTATTACCGAGTTGTTGCAACCAAATCCTATGTTTAGTGCATCCTCTTCTTCACGTGGGTAACAACTAGATGCACCATATTTCTCTTTGACTTGGTCAACAACCCAATTTTTGGGGCATATCATTGGCATATTTTCTTTTAAATGATTAGGATAAGGCATGCTTCTACCATTCAACCATATGAATTCTTTCCTGTCACTTTCCCATTTCCTCCTCTTCTATTCGTACAATGCGACCCATGACTGTGTTGACTCTGAACTGTAAAGAATGAATTTATTGATGGCATCAATTTCTGAATTCACTTATGTATTCATGAAATCAAACCAACATATAGTACATATGAGATCATGAAAGGGTAAAACCATGAAGTTGGGTAATACTTTTATGACAATCGGGTCTCCAAAATTCCTAGCGGCAATTTTTCGACCGAAAAATGTTGCTAGGATTTTTTTCAACCGAAACGTTTATTTTTAATGGATTCCATTCAAAATTAGGTTTCGACCGAAAACCTGGAAATGGGACTGTTTGCAGGAAACTGCAAATTATCTCCATCTTACTTCATCTTTGGAGGTAGCAGACTCCTACAAATACTCATAATTTAGTTTCATAATTGATACTAACATTTTTAAAATTGAGTCTACTTTCATTGGGTATAATTTGTTTTCATTTTCATTGTTTTTATCTAATTTTATTTAATTTTATAAAAAAATCACTGCATAATATTTTTAGGTGAGATTATGATTCGGTGAAATGAAAAATCCATATCTCTAAAAATACACAGCGGAAAATTATGGAAAATTTATATTCATAATCCTTAAACTGTTCTCTTCAAAAGGGTATTTTTAGATTTTACTTTTAAGTAAAAATTAAGATATATACATAGTGGAGGAAAACATGTGTTTAAAATAATTAACTTTTTCATATTGGTCAACTTCAAAAAATTCTAGAAATTATAATATTCATCCGTTAGATTCAAAACTATAGTCATCACAAAATAGAGTCTCTGTAGACTGATGCAATATATTTCATTTGTCAAAAACAAAAGTTTAATAATGGATACATTGTTGTGGGAAAAAATAACCCATTATCTTTCCCTTCATTTTTAAGGAACATACTATCAAACAATTTCCAAATTGACATATCAAATCTCAATAAAAAAAAAAATTGAAAAATAGTGAGTAGAAAGCTAACAAAATTCTTCACAAGTTTTTTTTTTTTACAGTAAAGTAAAATTCTAAATTAAAAAAAAATACTTTTGTTTACCGAAAGTTGAAGAACCTGTTAAAATTAAAAAACAATTGTCATAAAACAAGCAAAAGTGTTACCCATCTTCATGATTTTACCCGAAAATATACATTATGAAGTTCAGTGTGAATAGTTACTATGTAGAAATTTGACAAATGATAAGTCACTTACTCTTTATCAAGCACCTTTTTCCATTCGTTTGGAGAATCTCCCCTTATCTATTGTCTTCATCCCTTTCATCGTCCCAAATCACTGCACCTAGTGTGTTGTCGATCTGCTTGATGTACTCACTGGCATAATAGAAAGACTCGTATGATATGTACCCCTCTGCCATAGACCCCTCGAGTGTTTCCCTTTGACGAACAAATCCTTTTAATTTATCCATGTACCTCTTTAAGAAGAACATCCAACGACAAGATACCACCTTGAATAACTCAACCTAATATACTAGGTGAATCAGAATATGAACCTGCAAGTCCATGAAAATCAACGACAGTTCCTTCTCAAACATACAAACAATCTCAGTTATCTCTTGACACCATCATTGAATTCTAGCCATATGAATCTCCTTTGATGTGATCCAACATACAAATGCATATAATTTATATATGGCACATCTTAGGTGCCGGGGGAAGTCATGGTTCACACACCGACGCACAAGTAGAGGATAATCACACTACAAAGTAAACACATACAAAATTAATTATGTTTTATCCCATGGTATAAAAAAAAAATTATAAATAACAAAATCATATTTTTGACATATGTCGTACCTTTAGAAGGTTCAAATGGTCATGTGATTTAAACCTCGACAAATGGTATTGACACATAGTGAAGCAACATCATAGGGACATCACCTTCACACCCAATATAACTTCCTTTGCCAAAGAAATATCTTCATTATTCAAAATCCATGGGACATCACCTTGTTTGAAATACCAAGAGGGACCAACCTCTCCTCTACTTTCTTGTCTTGGCCAATGTTTCTTTTTAGTTTTTAAAGAAATAAGATCTCTTCTCACGGCCAATGTGTCACTTTCGTTCGATGATATGTGCATCCATAAAGAAGATGAAACATTTTTAAATATATGCATGGGATCTAGTAAGTGGGAAATATTAAGATTCTCCTAATATGGAAGCTCATAAAAGATAGATTTCCTTTTCATTCCAATGAGAAATTTATCAACATAGGTGTCGAAGAATTATGGATCATCGAATATAGGCTCTCCATTTAAATAAAATTTTTATGTAATCTCCTTCTCCTCTCTCTCACATGCTCTAATCCATTCTGTTGGTGTCATTATTGCAAGCCTTTGGGTTCTCTCTGGTTTACCATTGAAAGTGGATGTTTCTCTTCTATAAGGGTGTTCTTCTAGGAGGAATACCCTTGAGAAGTCATACACTAGATTTCGTAGGTGATTGAACCACCTAGCCTTCATAGAATATCCAAAACATTTACATCCATGATCTCCTTTAGTTACAAGACCCATGAAATTATTGTATACATAGCACATTAGAGTTTAAGAATAGAACGTCAATCACAATGAATTACATATGCAAATAAATATTGTTACATATATAAACAAACCAATAAACATGTTAATTACCAGAGAAAACTCCTAAGCCTAGATAATCATGTGTGGTGTAAGCATATATGCCATATAGCGTAAAACTCCTTTGTTGCGATGGGTTTTGATACATCATATACATATATCCCTTCCCATAATTCCTTCAATTCATCTACCAATGGTTGTAGGTAGACATCCATATTCTTCACGTGTCTTCTACCAGGGACTATAAGAGCCAAGATAAGATGTTCATTCTTCAGACACAACCATGGGGGGATATTGTTATTGATCACTACTATGGACCGAGCATAATAGTTGGTTATTTGGAGGGAATATGGGTTCACGCCATCCATTGCTATGCTAAGTCATAGATTTCGTACTTCGGCCTTGAATTTTTTTGGCCATGTATCGTAGGATATGCTTCATTGCTATTGAACCTATTGGGATTCACATAATTCTCGACTCACTTCTATGTGAGGCATGCCATTCTTGCAACATAGCTAATTCTTTGCAATGAAAGAGCCTTTGAATCCTTAGGATTATAGGCATGTTCCTCAATATCTTATGATGAGGACCATGTGATTTACCATTTTTATTTGATTTATGGTACCTTTCATGCCCACATTTTGGACATATATCTTTGTTTGTATATGCTCATCTATATAGAATATAATCATTCGAACATGCATGATATGATATATACTCAACTCCCAAAATTTTCAACAACTGCTTTGCCTCTTCGCAGTTATCAGGAAAAACATTATCACTAGGAAGAACCTTATCTTTCAATAACCTGTAATTAGTGGGAAATAAAAATGTACAAGGTCATTTAATGTTTATATAAACAACCATTTCTAATGTTGATTGTGTGACAAGATTTCTCAAAATTAATATAAGGCACTTGTTGGTCAATTACCTCAATATTGTCAAGAAACATGTGTTTGAAATTCCAAAATTTGCTTTCAATTTGTACAATAACATTGTTGTCCCAAGCTGGGTAGATTATGATCAGACACTAGGTCCAAAGAGAGGGGTGGTGGAAGCAGATTTCAGGCTTTCGAAAATGGTATCACTGATATGAGAATCATCCCCTAGCTCATTGTTCTGGAATTTGTCTAACAATATTGTATCCATGGCAGTCGTATCCCATAATTAATCATCCATACCAACCTCTTTCTCGATTGTCTCCATTGCCAACTTCTGAAGAACTACTATTGTTGTAGTCATTCCTAATTGGTGAATCTCGACATAGTGGGAATTGAATAGGTGGTTGATTCAACCATTATTGGTACTCTTTCTCTCTAAGTTGTGCTCTCATTGCATCCTTCTCTCAGGCTCACATTGTTCTGGAGTGCAACAAAAGATGGTAGGTAGGTCGCTCATCATCAAAATCCTAATTTCAAAAATATTGAACATTAGTACATCGATGATATTAGTAAGCACAATGCAATAATTTTTTTGTTCAAATTACATTATACCAAAAAAATATTACCATCGTTGAGCCACGATTGTGGATGGAAGATGGAATCTCACAATTAGCAGGGTAAAGTAGTTTTCCATTTTCATATACGAACTTCTTGCGATATGTTTCTCCTGATAATACCTTCCAAGGTTTTTGAACCGATATTGGAATATTTTTTGCATCTGAACTCTATTCTGAATTAGGATCCTACAAATTTGGATACATTTTTATTTAGATTGACATGGATAAAAAAAATTCAATTAGATAATCGGAACATAAATAAAATAAGTTAAACTTACTGGAGATGGAAAGGGAGAACTCCAAGATGGAATTTGAGAAATATGGAACCGGTTGGAATTTGAAGAATTGGCCATTTTATCATATTATAAGGTTTTTTCCATGCATTTCAGTAAAATTAGCAAAAACAATTATGTACATATCTAAAATAAATTTCGAGGACCATACCACAATATGAGTTTGAATATAGTTTTGAAACCATTTTTTAAGAATAAGGCGACATAAAACGTAATATGTATATTGAAGTATTGTAAGTCATGTGAATTCATCCTGAAAGATAATTTGAGATGAATATACTATTTTGTGTGAAAATAAATTTCAAATAAATTCAAAATCATTTCGATGCGCTTATAAAACAAAAACGCATTAGTGCACATATTAATAATAAGCATCGGTGCATTGAAAAATTAACCACACTGTGTTTCGAGATTTTGTTAATAAAAAACAATTATATGTTATCAGTGTGTAATATAATATGGACGCACCAATGCGTAATGTAATATGGATGCTCTGGTGTGTTAGACATAATATGGAAGCACCAGTGTGTCTGACATAAACGCATCATCATGCCGATAAAGTTAAAAAAAAAAAAGCACAATTGTTTTTAAACATTTAAAAAAAGAGCGAGAATTGAATTTCATAAAATCCTTTAAATACTAAAAATATATTCATTGTTTCATTATTTTGCAAAACTTTGCAGGGGAGAGACTTGCAAGAGACATATGAAGGAACACTGTGGAGGAGAATAATACTTTGTAACCACAATATTATTCAAAATATGAGAATTTCAAGGGTATGGTGATTCACTCTCAACCATTTTATAAAGTTTTTTAAATATTAAGAAGCTATTCAACATTTTCATTATTTTTCCAAAATTCACAGGAGACATATTTGGAAGAGATACATACCAGGGAGCACTTTGGAGTAGAAGAATACTTTGGAACAACATAAATATTTAGAAAATCAAGATTTGAAGGGTATGGTGATTCACTCAAAACCCTACATAGTAAGAAATTTAAATTTTACTGTTGATTTTGATAATAATTTTTTTACAAATTGTATTCCTATTTGGATTTTAATTAAAATTCAGAAAACTAAAAAAACAAAAAATCATACTTATCTTAAACCCTTGGTTTTGTTTCTTATGTGAATGCAAAATTTCACCCTAGGTTTTAACTCCCTCTATCATTTCAGAAATAGGGATTTTCATTTTAGGCATTTTAGATCTAATGGGTTTGATTTTATATATATAAGTGTTTGGAATGTGATGCAAATGGACCTCTTATTGCATCGGATCCCAAACATAGGGGACCCTCTGAATTTTTTTATTTTTTAAATGGTTTCATATTTGACGATTTTTTTTTAAAACATTTTCCGATTTTCCAGTGCATCATTTCGACAGAAACGCACCAATGCATTTCTGTCTAAGGAGCACCAATAAAGCCAAGATTTTTTTTTTTAATTAAAAAATATGGTGCATAAAAAAAACTATCACCGATGTTTTCTCATCTAAACAACACAAAAAATGTTGTCACATAATTTTCTTAATTTTTCTTTTCATCGGTGTATACTTTTTCTATTGTTCTTTTATGAATGTTTAATTTTTTTGCTATGATTTTGTTTTCTATTGTAGTCGCTTTGATGTCTTTTATATATATCGCATTGTTGTGATTCACATTTTTTTTTAAATAAATTAAAATCTCTGTTGTGTTTTTTGTATTGAACGCACCGATGCATTTTATGTAATAAATGCACCGATTCTTTGTATTTAAAAAGCACATCGGTTAAAACGGTTTTTTTCGCTGAAAATTATGTGATTTATTTATAAAATGTATTTAATAATTTATGTATTGAATGGTACAAGTTGAATAATGATAAAAATATGAGAAAGAAGAGTTCAAATAAGAAAAGTTTTGGTCGACACAATGATGACACATCAAGAAAAACAAAAAAGGCAGGTTCTGTGTAAA
This sequence comes from Picea sitchensis, assembly GCA_010110895.2. Lineage (NCBI taxonomy): Eukaryota > Viridiplantae > Streptophyta > Pinopsida > Pinales > Pinaceae > Picea > Picea sitchensis. The sequence continues at coordinate 29,552 of SNQJ01S0082502.1, forward strand.
TTCTATACAAAATTAATATGTTTGAACTATATGTATGTTTAACTAATATGTATTAGTTAGTGTGTGTCATGAAGGGACACAAAATGAGGAATTTCGGTAAGATTATTTCTAATCTAAGTGTATAAGAACGTAAAATATTGATGAAAAAATTGCAGCGGGATGAATCAGGTGAATGAAAAAATACTATTCAAAATGATTTTTTTTTTGAATTTTCATTAATAATATACCTAGGAATATTACATGACATGCTTCAAACAATCTATTAATTCACATATGTTTAATGTTGTACGGGCATCAACAATGAGGGAACACAATGTCATCCTAACAAAACAAAATTAATTAATATAGAAGATGTAAATGTTGATGAATTGGTCCTTAGCTCATCTGGAGTGGTGTTGAAGATTAATCAAAGGGGGAAATTTTTTCACAGAACTATGAGGGATATAGTGGAACGAATGTATCAACAACATGCTTCAAATCTATCTAATCATTGAATTTTTCTACTAAGTACAAATAACTGATTTAGCATTAAATATTAATTTTCAAATATTCTCTTACAGAAAAGAAAAGAAAATTGAACTCATTCTACATATAAAACTCGACAACAAGGAAGAAAAGAGTTGATGCAAAGTTTGTGACTAATTGTTATTTCCTTATAACAACTTAAGTTTTTTTTTTTTGTATATTTTAAGTTGTTTTACAACAACCATCCTTTAATGTCTTCACACAAGTACTAAAATACAAAGAAGAGCCATCAAAAAAATTGATTGACATTGGGTTAAGTAAGGGTTGTGAGTATATGTTGGCATACCAAAATTTGATTGTGGAATTTGTAAGTATAATATATGTTATTTTACTTCTATCATTTTATACTTAATGAAACAAAAAAAAATACTTTATATTAAATATATGATTTATTATGGGGTATAAAACTCGCAGGAAACAAAGTATGGAATGATGTTTTATTTTGAGCATATGTGTATGATTCATGAGTCAATTCTTGCTTTGTAGGTACATCACTTTTCAATTTACATTCATCTATATTATTTATTTCAATTTTCATTATTCTCACCAATGTAGATAGACTCGTTACAAAAATTTTTTATGCTTGTAGATGGAACTTGAAGAAGATGAAAACAATTGAGGCAATCAACCAAACATTCAGAAAAATAACCCAAGGCATGGAAGTAGCTCGAGCATTAACAACAGTTCCAGTGAAGAATGATGACCAATATATTTGGATATCAATGCAAGCTGTAATTGTATTTTTTTTTAAATAATTGTCTGTGAAAATTAGACATTTTTGTTTAGTGTAATGGACATAGTGTCCCAATTTAAAGACAAGGGATTACCGATAAGTGTCCCATTTTGTATGACAAACACCCTCTTATTCATATAATAAAATATGTTCTAATTTATTCTATTGTGTCGCTGATTAAATATATGGATGACTAAATATTATAATGAAGAGATGCAAAATCTAATGAAATAACAAATTAATCCAAATATCGTATCCAAATTCACTAACCAAAATATAAGATATATGTAATTTTATTGATAAATAATGGAATTAAAATTAACAATAATTGCACTATCACATGTCGATGTTTCTCATTGTATTTTAATTATTAATCTCATCAGTGCGTTTAATATTAAAATGCACCAATGTGTTTCATAAGAAATGTGCACCTGTGATTTTATGTAATCAATTAGCACTAGTTTCAATATTTATTTAATACCACAAAATTACATTAAAAAATTGGCCTTCGGTGTGTTTAGCGTATGCGAAGCACCGATGCTTTTGTTTTATTAATAAGCATCGGTGATTTAGGATTACTAATAAGCACTGATGTGTTTGTGTTATTTATACACACCAGTGCTTTTGTGTTATTGATAAGCACCTACACTTGTTTGTTACTAAAAAGAACTCGTGCTTTTTATTTTTAATGCACTAGGGGTTTTTTTCTAGGTAACGCACCGGTGCATATTATTTTATACAACATTGGTGCCTTCTTATTAATAAAGCACCAATGCGTTCTAAGAAGAATCCCTCGATGCTTAATTATTTTTAACTCTCCCAGTGCATTTTACAGTTAAAGCCTCGATGCTTATAAGACAAACACCCCGGTGCTTAAATATTTTACTACCCAAGTGCTTGACGTTAAGTGTACAACACCAGTGTGGTACGTGTATGTACACATTGGTGCTTGTACCTCATAAAAACACATCGATTTGTAAACATATTCTAACACCTCTGATTGCCTATATTTTTTTAGTTATAATCAAGTTCCGTTATAATATTCGGAAAAAAATCCGCTATAAAAAATAGATGTTGTAGTGGATGCGTTTTTGACAATTTTTGTCAATTTTGAAACATTAGAAACCATCGCTATAGCCTTCACTAAAAGGTATTTTCCTTGTAGTGAATTGAGAAGAGCTCAACTACAATTAACTTCACAAGACATCTTTGACATTGTTTCTACATCTTTATATAGTACTTTCTACCTCACGTTGCAACCAAATGGAACCTTCTTCATCCACTTTAGTAAGGATAGTTTGAACATGCAATTAGATCCAACCACTTTCTTTAAGAAATAGATATGAAATATGAGATGTATTTTAAAGTTGATTGGAAGATCCAATTTGTAAACCACTCATCCAATACATTTGAGGATATTATAGGGACCATAAAAATTTGGAGCAAGATTCTAGTGATAGTCATGTTTGAGGGAGGTTTTCTTATAAGGTTGTAGATGAAGGAAAACTTGATCCCCTTTTTCAAAATGATATTTAGGGTGATGTTTATAAGCCTATTTCTTCATCCTATTATGAGCCATGACCACATTATCTTTGAGAGTGTGAAGAATATTGGCCAAGGTTATGAGGGTTTTCTTGACTCCCTGTACCTTGGAGAGTCTTGGTAAGTAAGATAGTACTGATGGGAGATTTTGGCCATAAAAAACATCAAAGGGGGTCATTAGAGTGGCACCGTGATAAGTTGTATTGTACCACCATTTTCCAAGGGGTAACCACTGAATCCATTGGGTCTGTTATTCATAAGTAAAGGAATTTAAATATTTTTCCAAACACTTGTTGAAAACTTCAATCTAAACATTAGTCTAGGGTTGATAGGTGGTGTTAAGATTCAATTGAGTGCCATGGAGTTTAAAACATTATTTCCATAAAATTGCTAATGAAAGTGGGATCACGGTTGTTATAACCCTAAATTGCACCACACATGCTTACCTGGCATTAGGCCAATTCATATCCCTTCTTTTCCAAAACTCTGTTGAACAACTCTTTGAAAATCCTCTTGTGTCAAGGACCACGCGCCCTAACCCATTATTGCACACGTGTGCACGCTGGCTGACTCACTACAGCCCGTGTGTACCTAACAAAGCACGAAAAAAGGAAAGTTGTCGACGGAACAAAAAGCTATGGGTCAGTTAACTGAAACTCCCGGCCATGCATGGCCGAGGGTTCATCCAAAACCCTAGCTCCTTCTAGCCTAT